>WSYH01010289.1:0-23631 GCA_036426205.1 Ascaphus truei | reverse complement strand
ACATTTATCCTTAACGTATAGTTCAAAAATCATGTAAATGGTAGACATGTGGTGGTTGAGCGGATTAACTATAGAATAGGTTAAGAGAAAACGCTATACCCTGATGTTTCCTTATCCGAAACCAACACAATAGGCAGACAAAATCAGGATCCGTAGGGAAGCTATTGAATAAAGCAGTGTGTGATCTATATATTGGGTATTGAAGAGGTTACACAAGTTATCAACGGAACATGATATTTCAAAACCGAGGTCCAATCAATCAATTGAAACTCAAAAGGACATGAAACCACCAGCTCGTCAGCTAGCGTACTGTATCAAGCCCCCTTCAAAATCGAAAAGCTGGGTTTAAAAGGACACATTTCAAAAAAGTTCTTCTGATAGATGGAGGCCCCAATAATATTCCTGAGCTGAACTGAGGGGAGAACAACAAACTTTTTGCTTAATAAACATGTCATTATCAATCAGATCCCAATAGTAACCTTGATAAAGCTTCGGCATGAACGCGTGAGGTGCGTATGTAGTCCGTGTTCTTCTGGAAGCTTGCCTTAAATAGCTGATTTGACGAGTTGGAGTCGCCTTGGATATATTTCTTTCGTCGCTGGTGTGCTCTCTTTGCGCACATATACCTGGATCCCACGAGTATCAATGAAATGAATACCTCAAAGGATGCTTTAGTGCGGAGTTTGTTATCTAGTTGATACTGGATCTGGGACATTCAATTAATCTGTTAGGCAGAGGCCAAAGCGAAAACAGTGCGGGTAGGAGACGAGATAAAAACAGGAATCCTACCACGAACCAGACGAGAGTTCGAGTAGGTTCGATTAATTTACACATATACAATTGTACCTGATGGTTGACAGTTCAGTCGATCAAAAGGTTGAAATTTTTTACAAACCACGTGTTGTAATTGCTGTGATTGAAGTTTTGAGCTTTTTTATGCAGCGTGGTGTGATGGTGGGACCGTCAAAGAAGCGGCTGTAGGAATGCTGGGCTGTTGCAACACTGGGAACTAGGGGGGCACATTTTGGGGCGGCGAAAGAGTCGGCGGCGAAGGTGAGGTGATGGCCAGTGGACTCGTGGGAGGATGTGAGGATGTGGAGGAGGAGCGGACAATGAAGGCGGGTGATGGTATGATGGTTGTGCAAGTAGGACTCATTGGAGCATGGGATAGAGGACTCAGTGGAAGCAGAGGATAGGGTGCTGTGGCAGAGACGGGGGAGGGGCGAGTGGAGAGCACTCCCATGCGGTTGAAATGCGAAGGCAGGGGTCTGTGCAAGTGACAACTAGGTGGCAAGGGCGCTCGCCAGCGATGCAAGGAAGATTAACTGGGGGAGCAGGGTAGGAGCAGGGAGTTGCAACGAGCAAGGATGAGGAGGGGGTATGAGAGACGAGAGAGGATGAGGAGCGTGTTGAGAACAGGTGGGATGAGAGAGAGGAGGAGAGGAGAAGAGAGAAAGTGGAGAAGCAGGTGTAGAGTTTGCAGTGTAGAGAGAAAGATATGGATGAGAGTGATGAGGAGCGGATATGGAGAGAGATTGTCAGAGTGGAGTGTGAGGAGGTGGAGAAAGAGATGTTTTTAAGAGAAAGAAAAGAAAACAGGGTTATTTGAATAACTTTAGATCGATAAATAGCTTTCACAAAACAGGGGGTAAAGGGATCTGAAGCCAGGGAAACAAAAAGACTCTGCAAACTAAATGATAGACCCTTGTGTCTATGCGTGGGAGGGTAACCTAACAACAACAACATTATAGGGGAGGTCAGTAACCTTTGGATGAGGAAGGATTGAAAGTCTTGTCACAGCTACCAAATACCCTAAGCCAGGATGGTTTAAATGACAGATCACAGTGTAGCGCCTGATGACGAATCCACGTGAGATACGACTAATTGTGTGTGATGTCCTGTGAGATGATAAAAGAGAGAGTTTAGGCCAATAAGCGATTTCTTATGTTATCAGCCTCTGATCTGTTATACTTTGAGAACTTACCAGCAGGAGGTTGATATGCATTAAGATGACTCTTGGATAATGACTGGAGAGATAAAATGTTTTTGTTTCTGTTTATTATGACAAGCTTTAATTCGTTAACTCATGGTCGATTTGCAGGCGATAAAATGTCGTTAACACACCAGTTAGGGTTAGGCCCATCATTGCAGCCCCGGACTCTCTTTACTTACGGCCAGTAGATCAGTATGGGATTCATAGTCTTAGCAAATAAAAATGCACTTGGGGTACATTCGCATTCTCAGACAAATCTGTTATCTGGTCTGTCACCATTATGAATTAGCAAACAGTGCTAAGGCGGTTGGGTGGTAATGAATGGAAATGCAGCACTCGCCAGTCAGTTTGTCACTCTCTTACTTCTTATCCATTTAAACATGACCCATATAGCTTAGCTGCCCCGCATTACAGCTTTTTAAGGAGCACAGCCGGGGGTTTAAAGAGAGTTAAAGAAGAGGGAATGTAAATTAATAAAGGAAGTGCGCAGACCAGAGTAGGAACGCCTTACTCACAAGGAGTACCCTACTCACGAATAGCCTTCTTTTTTTTTCATCCGTGCCAAGAGTGTTGTATGCTGTTTCAAGTCATATGCAGGGCATTGTGTATGTTTCTGTGCCAGGTGATCTCCAGGCGGCGCGGGGGCGGATTCTGTGGTCAAAAGGCCAGAAGAGTCCTGCCCGTGATACTAGTGTCGATGCACACCTATCCAAAAGGAAGGTGGGGAGAGTGGTGCCGTGCATAAAAAGAGCAAAGATGGAAAATTCTATGACAATATAAAGTGTCTAACACCGAGCTGGACAGGCAACCACATCAGCAAAACGAAACATCAATCATGTGCACTGTGGGTAAATTGGCAGTCTCAGACAGGTCTGCGGCATTTCCTCTCATCGCTAGCAAAGAGACAGTGCTCCCTGCAGCAGAGGGATTATGGGTTAGGAGCCACACTTGTGGCACCTACTCTTTACTTTTAATCCTTTAACATGGACAGCCCTAAGCCTTATGCCTGTCATATTACACATATTATTGTACTTTCTTTAACCCACCAAAACTGTTTTTAGTCTATCATTGATTTACAAGACCTGTCTCGATTCCATATCATATGATTAATGCAGATTTCATGGAAGGCGTACAGGAGAGATCATTTGAGTACCATGTGATCTATTGGTACAATGAACGTTCCTCCTCTACACAAATTGTTAATTGTTAATTTGTAAAGCGCCCATTGCAGCGCGGTATAGATAAAAAATATACGCGTGACGCGGGTCATAGAAGCCGTGCGGAACGTACTAAGATGCTGACAACTTACCACCAGGAATTTTTTGAAGCTGAATTTTAGACATTGTTGCCATGGTGTTCGTATAAGAAAGAGTAAATTTCAGAGGCCTTTTTCCGTGCAGGCCCAAGCACTGCAAGGGACCAGTTGTAGTATAGCTCCGCAATATGACAAAATATAGTAGCTCGTGCGGAGAGGATAGTGTGGGCGTTATAAGGAAAGTACCTTTCAGGAAATAGCCCATATGGCGACATACATCTGACTATTCTTTACGACTGTAATGAATATGCAGACATGATTAGTAGTTAATCGATCCGGCACAAAAGGGTTACTTGGTACATAGATGAAAAAACCATCGATTATGGGACTGAGATAATAAAGCGAGACAGGTGCCTTACATTGGCGGAGCAATAGAGGATTCTAGGCAGATTTAAGTGCACAGGCCAGAAGACGGTCCCTAAGAACAGCACGTTAGAAATAAGTGACTTGGAGCAAGGAGAGCTGACTACTGATTGGACTGGAACGGGGTGTAACCTCTATTCAGCTCAGTCTGTGATTAGTCACTGATACGGCAATGTCTGTGGTAGGGGTGTGGGGTATCTGTGTGGTGGGTGTGTCATTGCATATATATGAGGAATGGTGAGGTACGTTGGGATTGCTGAAGTATGTGACAAGGTGTAGATAATGTATTACAAAGCAAGGCGAAAGAGAGTTAAGTTAGGTGTGGTGTGTGGTGTGTGTGTGTGTGTGTTGTGGTGTCAGTGTGTGTGTGTTGATGGGTGTTGTGTGTGTGTGTGTGTGGTCGTGTGTGATGTGTGTGAGTGGGTTGTGTGTGTGTGTGTGTGTGTGGTGTGTGTGGGGTGTGTGTGTGTGTGAGGAGCTGGATCTTTATTTTGACCTATATACAGTCATTCTTGCTGCCCCATTAGCAAACTAACTGTTATATTGGGTAGTTATGGAGATAATTAATTGTTGAAAATTAGCCCTCCTGTGTGATGAAAAGACGAGGCCATTCACAAGTGGAAACAGCAAGGTGCCATGTTACAGCGATGCAGTGGAGGATTGAGATAATAGATGGGACAACTAAAAAAAAAATCAGAGTTGAAAAATGACAGATTAGGTCGGTGTCCTTAGTGTGAAAGAGGTACCACGAATGACACGAGACAGTTTACTGTGTGGCAAGGGGCTCGTGTGCACTTTATGTGTGTGAGGACATATGTGATGCAGAAACTAAAAACCTACTAAACGGTATAAAAAGATAAAACGTAAGAAGACGCTGCGGTGGAGTCTGGTGAATTGTGTATCCTGTTTTAGTAATGTACCTTTTTAACACTCGCAGTGTGCCCTCATTCTGATATTTCTGATGCTGAGCGAGCTCAACTGTCCCTATTGGATAAAGTTGTTACCATATAGCTACTCACTGGCAGCCTGAAGGGTCAGTGACTGTATTCAGAGAGGAAAAGGGAACAAAATCGGGTTATCGGGACAGTATTAACCCACACCATACGGGAGGGGCATTTGCGGCTGTGGAAGTAATGCCAAATAGAATTCAGAGAATGAGCACCCAACATGGCAATCATGACACAGTGTTATTGTATTGTATGTCTGTGTTTGATAAGTAGCGCCATACATGTACAATATCATATATAAATAACAATAATATAAATAAAGGTCTGGAAAAGAATAAGTGCTTCAGACATAAAGTAACATTAAGGAAGAGAGTAACATTTGTTTGTAACATATAATTTACTCCTCTGTAACTTATTATTTCTGTTCTATGGAAAAAGGAGATTATACCTGAATTCACACTAAGATATTTTGACTTATTTGCCTTATTTAGTATATACAGATACAATAAAAAATAAAGTTTAATAGGGGAGATGATCTGTGCATATAATACACGTGTTAGGGCTCCCGCACGGATAGGAAGGTGCGCACATGTAACTACTTATCCACCTTTACAGAGGAGTAAAGTGTACTGACTACCTATTTACATGCTGCCCATGGTAGAGGCCTAGAAAAGAATAAGATTATAAGTGTACAGTACTGTATGGTCATGGCATTGTTCGATGTGTCATCAGACACACGTCTTGTGGGAGGAGCCAAGAAGCATGTGACTTAAATACTCATCTAGGAGACAATGAGACATGTTTGTTATATGTAAGGTATAACGTAATTACGTATCTCTGCTGTGAAATGGATATGGGAGATGGTTTATCTTGAGTTTTAGAGGCTAAAGCGACCTGTATGCTTTGGTGTTTTTAGGGGGAAACAACCTTTAGAGACCCAGGGGCCACGAAATTGGGAACGATACATCATTAAATATTCTAGAGCAGTTTGAGTGCCTTAAAAAGTAGTGCGTATGCTCTGGATGCCAAATATGAACATTTAACATGGAGTTTTAAAGATAGAAGACGTATTTTTATTTACCACAATATGCAGCTGAGAAAGTTGAAATAAGAGTTCCTAAAATAAATCATATTTCTTCGATTAAAGTAAAAGCGAGAAGGTTGTCAATAACAAAGTAGTGGCTTCCCAGACAAACTAGCATGTTATGTTACCTTGGGTTCACTGGGCTACGATTAAAGAAGAGGTCCATGGTGTCTTTGAGACAGGTGTGTAAGGAGTGTGTCTAATGTCCCTAAAAGGGTAGTGCTTTGAGGATTTTCTGTCAGATGGGGCTAGTGGGGGTGGAGTGTGTGTCATTACTGCCATTGTGAGGGGAGAAGGGAGGGAAGAAAACAGGGGCCAGACGGGGGGGCGCCGGCCGGACAAACCCCGGCACACTGGCTGAACAACCCCGGAATCAAGTCCACTACTACGCGCTGGCTACACAGCCCTTCTCCCCGCCTTCCACTCCCACTTGTCGGCCAACCTAACCAGCTCAAGGAGGTCAGAGGGACCAGTCAAGGACTGTATTTCGGCGTTGCCTGCGGAAAGCCTTGCGAGGCCCTGGTAAAAAAACTTCATGGCCGACTGCTAAGGAACCAGACGTGGATTTGGGCAAATATTTGCCAGACCTTAGAAATGGCCGAAGCTGCGAATGTGGGAGTTCCTTCAGAAAAAACGAATATCAGCGGTTCCGGTGGCTTAATAAAAAGAGCACATAGCCACAGTTGTTCAAATGTCACCCGACGGGCCACACGTAACATGTGACTGGACAGTGATGCGACTTGCAATTCAACACTTGAAGAGAAGGTTAATACAGTTCATTTGTGCCCTGTTATGACTTGATTCGGTCACAACTTCCATACCTAAAAAAAAGGGAGATGATTTTGAGAGGGAGTGCGGCAGCTATACTAATAGGCTGATGCAAACTTCATGTAGTATACTCACACCTACAACCTCCTATAAAGATTTCTAGAGCCGGGTATCCGACAGCCAGCGTCTCAGCACTCTGAGTAAGGTGGGGGGTAATGTCAGGCCCAACAAGATCAGGACCCCAAAGTACTCTCTATTCAGAGTAACAGCTCTACCAGTGAGCTAGGAGATCTGTCCATCGTCATCCGCAACAAACATAATTGTGAAAAAAAAAGAACAGGAAATAATTTGTGTGGAGTTTCGACACACTTATCCATCTTAGCTTGCCACACATAGCCGGGCAGCGAAGGGGGAACAACGATAAAGCCATGTTTCAGATTTGCAGACTCCCATTCAAATGAACGTAGCTAACATTTTTCTGCCGGCAGAAGCGCGCTTCGCCAGCAATTCAATGGGAGGAACTTGGTGAGAACACCACAGGGAAGAAACGTGTGCATGTGGTCTAGGGTTTGGGGGTGTGGCCATGGGTTGGAGCGTGACCAAAAGTTCGCGCGTGTCGTCGAACTACCTTGACGGCCGGGACTTCGCGCCATTTAAGTCCCAACTACCCGGTGGATAACCAAGAATACCCTCAAATACTAATGCTACCCCCGTACGCTGTAAAGACCTTAAGGACACGTGTATAGGTGCCGCACGACGGCCGACGCAACAGATGCGATTCAACCGACCGAATGAGATAATTTAACTTTGGCACGTCGCTGATGTATGACCTGGCCATGATTGTTCAGAGGGCTGCTCACATGTGGCGGGAAGCCTCTGAAAATCAATTTATCGCTTCCAATTTAGGTCGACCGCGTCGAACGTATGCGCGATCCGGACTATAAGAACTTGAAGAAGGGACAGGCAAACCCAATGCTTGTTTTCAGCGACCGTAGCGTCGCCAGCACTATAAGCCGCAGCCTAACCCCTACGGGTAGAACCCTTACCCTAATGGTGGAGCGCGGGGCTGGAGCCCTAAAAACTTATCTCCTACCCAGAAACCAAACTTAGCCCTACACAACTGCTAAACGTAACCCTTAATTAAATAGCCTGTGAAGAGGCGGCCGGGAGCTGAACGTCCCGGCCGGCGCCAATTGCCGGCCGGACCGGACTTGGTCGAGGGGGAGAGAGGAAGTGAATGAAAATAGCTGCGACAACATATCCATACAGAAATGTGTGCCCTTACGTATATGTCTATTTATTTACTAAATATATTTACCAGGGTAATACATTGAGAGTTACCCTTAGTTTGCAAGTAGGTCGCTGGGCACAGAGTTAAGACAAGACTACAGGTTTTAAAATACGTACAGAATGACAGGGGATACATTATATACATGAGCGGGTACGAAAATATATGTTATGGGCGATGATGAAACAGTGGACAGACAGATTAAAATGTGAGACAGCATTAGATTGACGAATTCAACTGGTGGTGATGTGGAAGAGTTACACGTAGACTGATTCAGTTGGGGTGCGACGGTAAGGAGAAGTTAGAGAAGGGGCGAGTAAGCCGGAACTTTGTTTGAGCCTGGGGACGATAACAGTCTTTGGGTGTTCTGATATCAGTGATAAGTGGCTGCAGGTGGGTTGGTGGTAAGGCGGGGTGAGGATGCAGAGTGCCCATATTTCCCACCCCCCAACCACCCCAAGATGGTCTTTAGTCAGGTGGTGCGCAATGATCCTGCTGGGCATGAGTTTTTTACGATACAGAAACGTTCCGGCCTCTCTCCGTGGTGTAAATAAACGTTCTATCGTGCGAAGGTTCGCCCAGAGAGAGCTGCGGTGAAGTCGTGGCATTTGAACAGCCGACTGCATTTTAGCATACAGCTTCAGGCAAGAGAAGGAGCATAGCGCAGCGGTCTCACTAGAGATAGTGGTGGCAAAGTCTTCACATGATTAGTACAAAGTGCATCCTCCTGCAGTGCGGTCGCCAGACAAAGCTCAAGTGTTCCATGCAGCCCACACCTCCCACGGCCATTATAGGAAACAGGACTGGGGTGGCATGGATCTTAAAGGCAGTACCGTCCGGACAAAAAGTGAACACGTAAGAACAGGGCACGTTGATATTACCCTTGAGGTTCGCCAGAGTGATGCGCGGCACCGACGCCGGTCATGTGACCTCGGCAGCACCTTTACACGTGAAATGAAAGAGGGAGGAATCCTGTCTGCCGATAGAGCCTTCACTGCAAGGATCGCCGTCCGGCGCTCATGGGGAACGCAGGATGCGAATCAAGTGCAAAGAAACAAGCACTCTTTGCTGCAGGAAGAGTAACTCGGAGTGCCTGACCCCTGCGTGAGGTGGCTACAGATACGGGTACCCAAAGGTAAAGTGCTGATTGACACTTTTTTAAAAAAAAAAACAAAAAAAAAAACATTCGACAAAAAGAAGTATTAGAATTAAAAAAATTGTAAGCTTTAAATTTCCATGGAATAAATAATTTAGAGGGTGTGTACAATATTTATCTTATAAGAAGTGATTACAATCATTTTGCACAATGAAGCAGACAAAGTAAGTAAAGGCGTCCTCGGGTATCACCGGAATCCGTTCTGGAAGTAGCGTGATAGTGAAAACGCCTGTAAAGTGAGTCAATGTCGGGATAAGCGGCGGTGAGCGTTGGGATAACGCATTACGCGTCGGGATAAGGCCCGTGGGCAGAGGAATTGTAAGCGTTTTTGGATGCGGCCATTCGTTGTAAAGAGACACGTTGGGTAGCGAGGACTACTGTAAAAACAGTTACTTTAAGCAGCAATCCTGACTTCCCTTCTTTCTGGGCGTTATAGGTTCAAGCAGGCGGGTCTGTGCGAGCTAAACCGGCGCCTAAACTGCAGATCCGGGACCCCCTTCTCTCCCAAGACACCACTCAGTTGGGGGGGGGTTGACAGACGCAGCTCCGCCCGGTGGGTGTGGGACTTATCGAAAGCGCCGAGTTAAGCGTCATGAGTCACGCGCAGCAGTAGGAAGAAGACATACCCTATGTTGGGGCTTCCTGTTGGCAGCGGGTACACCGCGATGCGTTACACAAGCGTAGCTGCTCGGCATACTCAGGAGGGAGAGTATTATGGAATGAGGGCTCCTGCGAAATGACTAGCGCAGCAGCTCCGGAACCCCCCGGGACTTGCTTCCTACCTATAAAAAAACATGATAGATTAATTCCAGGAGGCCGATTAAGACGCCCTCATCGGGGGACGCCTCTTCGGGGCCCCCAAGAAGAATTTGGGGCATTTCATCGAGGCGCGTCCTCCCATCAGCATCTGATGTTTGCAGTGTCATGGTTGGATGCGCACGTTGTCATGGCACACGACGAGCAGGAGAGCCACTCCGAAGATGTAAGAGACACCCCTCTCTCTCGTAAACACCTGCTCTCCCACCCCCTCCGCCCCCCTTAGGCCACCCACCTCTCTACCCTTTTTAAAAAGCCCAACCTCTCATACTCAATAAACCCCCCCCAAAGAATACCCGACCCCCACACACACTAAACACCCCCCCCTCCATAACACAAATAATTTAGGTATGTACAGAAAACAATATTTCAGTCAATGACTTTTGTCACTGATGTCTTTTTTTAAACTACTTTCTGTATATCTGTATTTTGCCCACTCGCCCCCAATAAATAATTAAATAAAATGCTATGACTGATTATTGTTGTCATACAGGGGGAGACAATGAAGAGTGGCCGAACTAATTGACTCTTTATCAGTTTGCCACTTTCAGATGATCATACATTGGAGATATCACATCAATGTTATTGATGACGAAAAATCGTGGGTTCACATCTAATTCGCCATAGAATCATAATGTTGATGTACCTTTACCCATGAGCCAGGACGTCCGCACACTAGATAACAAAACACAAAGACCCTCAGCAAGCTTTTTTTGGAACCCTGAGCCCCCACAAAATAATATGTATATAAGTGTCAAAAGGCGTGCAATTGCCGCATGAAATATGATACACAGGACGACAGAGAAGCCCAATGTACATCCAACATGAAAAAATGTTGTCTAACCTATATTAGCTCGTTCAGCTGTCTCCGCGGGGCAAGGGAGTTAGGGGCTCCTCCTTCCCAGGTTTTAAGCCCGCCCCTCCCATTCCCAAGGAGTAGGTCCTTTCATTTCACTGCGATACAGATCCAGTGGTGGTCTTCTCCTCCTTAATAGAGGATAAATGATAATTTAATCCTCTAGAGGAGATTAGTATTTTATATGGGGAAGATGAGGACTGGAGAAACAGGGTGCCTCTGTCGATGGATAGACGCTGGGACAATGCTTTGCAAAGGTTAACTAAAGGACACTTTTCAGAGAATATATAAGTATTTGTACTGTGTATTTTTTCATGTGGATGGAGCATTGGGTCTTCTCTGTCGTCCGAAACCTTATGTAGGCAGGATCCACTGCTTCCCACAGACACGGGGTGGTAGAGAAGCGGGATAAGCTGCAAGTCATGAAGGTGCACTCTACTTTGCCAAACAAATAGCTCTTTTAAAACTGCCCCAATTACCTTCCTATTTTCCTTCTAATCGATCTGTTAGGACATGATCAGTAGATCTGTTGATTAGAATAACTGTATGCAATTAACATATGAAGAAACTAAATGCTTCGCCCAACGATTAACAAGGAAAACGCAGCGTAACTGGTATGTTCCATTAGAAGTGGGCAGGAAGTTGACATTGCTGTGTCCCACCGGATAAAAACATGATCATGTGGATCAAGTTCTGTGTCTGAGGATGATACAGTTGATGATTTGTCTGGCTTGGGGAGCAGTTTAACACAGCAATACTTATTCCAACGGTGATTCCGGTTATTCCTTATGTGTTTATATATCGTAAAGGGTGGACAAGGTATTAATTCTACATTTTGACCTAAGCTGGCCAATCGTTTTAGATGCTCCTGAAAATCTGTCAAAGTCGATTGTGTCTGCTCTAAAACAAGTGGGCCTCTTCAGTCAGTGTAAACTCAGCAGCTACAATGTATATACTTATAGTATTATCATGTCATCTTACAGTTTAACAGCTGAAAACTACTAGCGGGTGAACTCAGCTCAAAATGACCTTGTCAAGTCATTTTATACCCAACCACAGGTACAAGAAATAGATGTAAGTTTTCGGAGCTGGGACTCATGTGCCTTCAGAAGTCCGTGTACAGCACTGTTACACGGTCAGTGCTATATAGGACAATTGTGGTTTATTTTTTTCCCTATATCAGACTTGAGGCTGCTATAAAATCTAGAAACTAACATTATGTTACAAAAACAAAAAAATAAGGACAGTGTTACAAAGAATAGAATTCGCGGGTAATAATGAGGAAGGGGCCGGCCAGTATCAGACTGGGGATATCAAGGGCCCCCAGGTTAAAGTATTAGGGACATTAGTGGCAACAGAGAGATTTATAACTAGGGCTAACTTAGACCAGTGTGAGAAGTCATACAGTACTGTATACACCAAATCCCACGGTCCCCCACCATACACATGATACACCACACACACACACAGAACAATACTACTCTCACTCCTGTAGGAAGACGACACACAAGGTAGCCCACGTCCCTACAAGACCCTACCCGCACAAAAGACAGCCTCCCCTGACAATAACCACACAAAGCTACCATCCCATAAATAGAAACACACAAAACCACTCTCCGACACAAACTTACATTGGGGAGAACCTCCGGTGCATGAGATTGACGAGCTGGAACAGCGTTTCACGGCCCCTCCCTAATTATGAGCGAGCATTAAGTTTGGGTGAAAGTGCATGGCCAGTGGGAGGAGAGGAGCCCGGCAGCCGGATGAAACTCCAGCGATTGGGACCCCATAGCCGTTCTGTTGATATCCCAGCTCGCTCCACTAGTTGAGGCGAGGTACTGAGCACCCGGGGCCACATGGCGACACTATGTGGGCAGAGCCGGGCTGCATGTGTTGACAGCCAGCCCTAAATGTGGATGACAGCCTTTGCTACTGGCAATGTAAATACTAAAGTCATTTTTAGCAGTTTCTTGAATTAGTGCTGAGATCTGTACTTTTCTGGGAATCAATTATATATTAGAATGAGACGTATTAGATAATACTGCATTTTATTATTTATTTTACAACGTTGTTGCCGTTTTATTAAATTAGTGTAATGCCCAAATTAGAAAGCCCCAAACCACGTACTCTCTGAAACAGACTCTGGCACACCCCTTGCTGAGCCCTGACCCTTCCAAGCAGTAAATGAGCCTCAATGGTGACTTGTCACGTGTCAGATTATCGACATCATGTCTGACAAAGTACCATTCACGTCCAAGGATTGAGTGATCTCTCTAGTGTCAGAGACTATAACCTGGGTCTCTGCACCGTGTCTGTCTCTCAGCTGCCTTTATTAGCGTGCTTATATGTACGGGGTGTGGCACGTGCGCGCGGTTAGCCTGGGGGATAGTGCGAAGGCGTGTGCCGTGCCGCACACGTTTGTTGTGAGTATGACTGATGCGCGAGTGTAGACTGTATATGTGGTGGTGTGTGGTGTTGTGGATTGTGTGTGTGTGTGGTGTTGTTTATAGTGAGTATATGATTGTATGTATGTCTTTATGTTATAAGCGCCATTAATGCTACATAGCGCTCACAGTAATAAAGACGGATGGGGGCGTGGGGTAATATTTTTTAAAATAACTACAGGTCATGGGAAAAGTGCTTCAGACAGTAAAAGTAACAATTAAGGGAAAGAGTCCTGCCGAGGGCTACATCTAATGAGTAAGTAGCGGAGAACGTACAGAGACAGTAGGAGGAAAGTTTGGTACGTGCGTCTGCGGGGGCAAGCTTTAGTATCATGTGCGTATAATCTCCAGTGCTATTCATGAGCTTATTTAAGCAAGGAGCTGTGCTTAAGGTGCGGTCGGAGGTGGATAGAGAGGGTGCTAGTCGGGTAAGGGGAGGGCATCCAGAGGGCGGGGCAGTAAGTGAGGAAGATTAAGGCGGGAGAGAGGGCTTATGATACAAAGGGTGGAGAGGGTGAGAAAGGAAGACATACTGAGAGAACGCAAGAGTCGGGATGGTGCAAACAAGATAATTAGGGCTGAGATGTAAGGAGGAGCAGAAGAGTGTGAAAGCTTTAAAAGTGAGGAGGAGAACTGAGGGTGTGTGATACGGGATGATCGCGAAGCCAGGAGAGGGGTCGTCAGCAGCGGGAGACGCGGAACAGTTTGGAGACAGGAGACAGATTAGAAGAGCTAGTAGAGTTGATTCTGGCAGCAAGCGTTTAGGATCCGTTTAGGATCAGATTGTAGGGGGACAGGTGAGAGCAGGAAGGCCGGACAGGCAGGAGGGTGTACAGTAATCAAGACAGGGAAGGATGAGGAGAAAGAATGAGGAGGCGAGCTCAGAGTAGCCAGCGACAACAGAGAGCAGGGCGATCTTAGTGAAATTGCGAGCAAAAGCGTGACAGTTTAGAAACGGTCTCGCATGGAGAGGAGTGTGAGAGAGCCGTCGAGTGTGATCCCTAGCAGCCGTGCTGCTACTGCGGTGGAATGATCGTATTCAACAGTAATGTGGAAGGAGAGGTGGCTGGTAGGTAGCGGCCAGGTTGGTAGGAAGTATGAAGCGACTCTGTTTTGACATCGTGGAGTTAAGGAGGGCGGAGCGGCCATCCAGGATGTGTGTAGGTGGTGTGTGTTGAAGCCAGAATATCTTCAAGAGCAACTTACAGTAGCGTCTGGTCTGCAGAGCGGAGCTTCTGTGCGGCAATGATGTTGAGCTAGCTATCTTTCTAAGCGCGATCCACTACTACAATCAATTACTACGAATACATTACGGGGACCGAATGCTGTCAGAGAGAGAGGAATAGACGGGGGCCGAACAGAGAGAAGATTGTTTGTAGTGGGAAACGATGTGGCACTATCTCGTCCGATTGCAAAACAAGCCAGAGAGTCTGCTTGTTGGACGAGCCCTAGGCATTAGCTGCCACAGCCATTCAAAGCTGTTTCTCTGCCCTTTAAAGGAAGATACGGGACACTCCTTCTCTACAACCCACTCTGGTCTTGCTATAATCGGGAAGAGAACAATCGTTGTTCACACAGGAGGAGAGAGTCGACTCAGAGGAGAGCGACAGGGAGATGTTTATGAGACATACGAATTTAGAATTTGCAAGAACCAATAGGAGTACACTTATAGCACAAGAATAGAAGGCCGAACTCAGAAAGATCGGAAGGAAGACAAGACACTCATGTTTCCTCGAGCACGCCAGCTAGATGACTACTAAAACTCCTATACATGAGGTGTGGGAAATACATAAGATTTCTGCGTCCAGAAAATCTAGCGGCCAAACTCGCATAATATGGTTTTTGGATGTTGTGACACGGAGGACGTGCCTATATCGACAATTAGAACCTGAGAAAAATTGATAGACTTCGTCAACAAATGACAGCACTGAGTTATAAGGCGGGGTGTTCGTGATTTAAAAAATATTACGTAAAATCACTTTTGTGATGGTATTTTTATGAGCACTTGTTTTTTAGTTTAAATGGTTATCCCTGTTTAAAAAAAGTATGTGCAGAATGTGTTACACTTTTAGTGCCATTTCTACTTATAATTTTTTGGGATACAGTTGAAACCTTGTGTATGTGTCAATTTAATATACATTCATTGATAAAAAAAATATGCCCAAGACTGTAATACTATCGAACTACATCACCTAATGATCATTGAGGGATGATGTGCAGAGGTTATGCCAATGGAGACGTATGTTTAGGGTGATCATGACTATGGCTTATGAGCCCGACCTTTCACTTTTAAATGCACAGGAAACAATAAATACAAAAACAACAGAGACATCGATCCGGGTTAGAGCAAACTACTTCCCGGCATGAGTCCCTCTCTGCAAGTCTGGGCTGGAGGGGGGAAGCCCCTCCCACATCACCCAAATTGTCAGCGGTACCCTAGCAGATGCGCCCATATCAGGTCAATGCGTGTCCGGTATCTTGGTGTGCTTGATGCGTCCAGACCTCCTGGGCAACACAGGAAGTTCCTGGTCCTGGAAACGAGGTCTGGTCCCCCTTGTGCTGATGCCAATATAGGTTAGGTGGAGGAATAATTGGACACTGACACAGTTTCTTAATTGGATTCTGTACGCCACACAATGGATTTGAATGAACAACCGAGATGCAATAGAGGGTGGACGTTCAGCTTAATTAAGGGGTTTGAGGGAAAAAAATTGTATGAAACTTAGGAATTGCAACCATTCATACACGAGTGCCTATTTCAGCTGGCATCAAATGTGCCGAAGTAAGGAAAAAATTAACACAATCATAAATAAAATGTAAATTTGTTATTAATACTTTGTCGAGAAGGAGAAGCACTGACTGCTTGAAGATTTGGAACGCTATGGCATCACCAAACGGCTGGGTTCCTCTTGTGATGCGTTTGCCAGGCCTTTACTGCAGCTGTCTTCAGTTGTTGTTGGTTCGTGGGTTTTCTGCCTTAAGGTTGGTTTCAGCAAGTGAAAAATGCATGGCCGATCGGGTGCGATTTGACAGATTGATTGCTGGGAAGACGGCCATTGCAGAAGATCACTCTTTGCCATTAAAAGACTCCATGGTGCTTCGCAGTATGTTTGGGTCTTGTCCATCGTGCTAATAGTGAAGCGACGTCCAATAAACTTCGGGCTGAATTTGGCTGAGGAGCGACATATGAGCAGACATCATATCCTTATACACTTCAGGGGAGCATCCGGCTGCGATTGTCTTACTGCCTCGCACATCATCAATAAACACTAGAGTGACCAGTGCCATGTAAGCCATGCATGCCCATGCAATAACCTGCCCACCGTGTTTGACGATGATGCTAGCGTGTTCGGAGCATGAGACGAGTCAAGCCTTCTCTCCATAAGTTTTCTTCCATCATCTGGTACAGGTGTGATCTTGGTTTCATCTGTGGTCCAAAGATACGTTCAGAACTGGGCTGGCTTTGCTTTTTAGATATTGTGGCAAGTTAACGGAGACTTTCTATATTGAGGCTGTGAGAGTGTTTGACACTTGTGTGAACCGGGCTCTGTTATTGTACTCTCGTGACGCTTCCTTAGTGCGCTAGACTGGATAATATGCCCACTCTGGAGCGCTGTTTTCTTACTCTGGATGGATGTTTGAAGGGCGTGGTTTTTGTTACCATGGAAAGGATCACGATCATTCAACCACTGGTCTTCCGTGGAAGCCGGCCGTTTGTGTTGCAGAGCTCCAGTGCGTTTTCTTTTGTTCTCCAGAATGTGCCAAAATGTTGATTTGGCCAATCATTAATGTTCCTTGGTATCTCTCTGAGGATTGTTTTTTTTTTTTTTTTTGCAGCCTAAGGATGCCCTGTTTCACTATTGCTTGAGGAGCTCCTTGACGCCATGATGGGCGGTTCACAGCAACAGCTTCCAAATGTGAAGCACACCTGGAATCAACTCCAGACCTTTGGGGATTTACTTGTTAATTGATGATGAACTAACCGAGGAAGGAGTAAGCCACACCTCTCACTGAAACAGCTGTGGAGTCAATTTGTCCAATTATTTGGTCCTGAAAAAGAGAGGCGCACATATAAAGAGATGTAATTCCTTAACCCTTTTCGCCACTTCCGGATGTTAATCCCCTCAAATAAGCTGACAGACTGCACTTTAAGCCATGTTCATTATTAACTGTAACTGAATATTGGTACATAGCCGAAAAAGAAAACTTGTATCGCCGGTCCAATTATTTCCGGCTACAGTAAAGCTGCAGTCTCTGTATATCAAGACCTCTCCTCATTCAGCACTGTTGGTTGGGTGCTGAGGAAAATCTCTCTAGGTAGTTTTTTAGAGGAGTGTTAAACGTTCAGTCTGGGGAAGATGCTGTTGCAGTTAACAGCTCCCTGTGGATTTAGAGGCATTTTCTTGCGGATAAGTCCTGTACAGACTAATACATCAATATATAAATACATGACAAGAAAATCAAAATATACATTTTTATTCATTACACGTACAGAACAACACATCGTGATGATTGACCTTGGTTTTTTTTCAGTCACAGAACATATTATCTTTGGTTCTTACAATTATTACACAGTAACTTGCAAGGGCCACGGCCCGTCAGCATTAAAACAGGTGTGAAGATGAAATCCGAATTCTTTGCAATCTGAGTTCCAGGATTATTGCCGCGATAGTCTTGACAGCTGCAGCGTGGATTGACGATATGCGGCCACGAGAGACTTGGTAACATCGAGTAGTGCCGTCTCACAATCTGTAACACATATATGCAGATACAGATCCGACATTTCAAATTCTCTTGGCATGGTACACGATGTTTCCCTATAGCTTTCAGTAGTAAGTCATGTTAGCTGGCATAAATCCCAAAGGGCTCAAGCCACACAGCATCTTGTCTTTAACCATGCCCTCCCCTGACTTTCAGCGAGTAGATTGCTGTTGCGAGGTCAGTGTCCTGCCGCATCACAGACCTTGAGTCACAAGGACTGCACCGCTTTTGGCTGGACAGCGGTGCTTAATCAAGGCCACGAACTAGCCAACTGATAGAAATCGATGAATATGAGGCTGTTTCATACCGCCAATTTATTCTAGGCCAGCACCTGTCGAGGGATTCTGCGGCGGCCAGGGGGTGGTGGGGCGACCATGACGAACGTTGTCCCAGGAGCCGGGCGCACCCCCCTACAGGACGCCTGACGGTCCGAAGCTCAGCAGCAGCAGCCGTCGCGCCCGGTCATGCTATTTCCTTACTTCCGGTCGGGAGGAGTCACGCCAACTAATGTCTCCAAAAATGTATTGCTCTCTGCTCCTCTTGACCGTTCCTGATTCTTGGCCGATGTGAGCGAAGGTTTTCCAAGCTCAAGTTGATCAAAACATACATTCGTTCCTCAATGAGCACGAGGACGTCGGGCATTCCACCTGGTCAAAGAAAGACACTGCCACAAAACATGACTGAAGAAAATCTGTCTCTACCTAAACTGACAGCACGTAAAGTCAAATTCTAACTCCTAATGTTCATTTCTAGTAGTACAATCCTTGAAAAGTGTTGGCGAAGTGTATAATCAGTATCATACTCTCCTTTGTAATGTAAACTCAATCTGTATTAATTAGATATAGCCCATCTACCCCTGCCCCTAAGTGAGATAGGGGTTGCGTATGCCTTTTTCTGCAGCTGTGTGCGTGGTTCGACCTGATGCAACAGGGGGGTGAGTGATCAAATGTGTGAGTTAAAGGAGGGGGGGGTTCGGGGTGGGGAGAAGAAAAGAGACAGGAGGGATAGGAACACTTGTCTCAGTGGGTGCAGCGCCTCAGCAGCAGGGATCCTCTGTGTTGTTCAGGAAGGCGCCCTACTGACAGTCCCATACAACAGAGACAGTTACAGACAGCATTGTCTTTCTGCGGTTATTGTAGGCAGCTCAACAAACAGAGAAACAGGCATTCTTCATTGCTGTAGCTTCAACATCTCCTATAACCTTTCTCATATAGTCAGAGCCCTGGCTCAGGCCTACTCCTCTTCCCTCCCATCCCTCATGGGTGGGAGGGAAGAGACTCTCTCTTCTTCTTATAACTCAATTCTTTGGATGAACTCAACAGAACTGCCAATTGGAGGAGGTCATAATTTATAATCTTTGGGAGGAGTGTCTGTAACTCTGACTCATAGCAGCCAATCTGAATACTGTAGGCCAACACATACAGGGTGTGTTCCAACCAGTATCCACCCCTCAGATTGAACATCCTCAGACGTTGCTAGAACCGCCCTTAATACTGATTACTAATCTAAGGCTGTAATACACCACAGGCCTACGGAAGGAATTAACCTTTCCATGCCTGCATGCAGGACTGACAGAGGAAAGGACCAGGAAATAGAGAGATAGCTGCCGGAAGGGCAGGCTATATATAAATGCAGAATTTGTATTTAAACTAATGACACATGTATTTAAGAAAAAGCACAAGGCTGAGCTGAAGGTTCACCTAGGGTGCCAAATACCTGCACTGGCCCTGCTTGTAGCGAAGTGATAGCAGGTAATAGGCACAGAGGAAAGGTGACAGGATAGATTCCCCCCCCCCCCCATCCTAGGGGTTTCTGATCTAAATGTAACTTCCACTTAATTCTGTAGAAAAAAAAAATAGGCTAAACGTATTCATGTTATTGAAACTCCAATATGTGCGGTAGAATGAGAGGCTGAACACTGTCTTTGAAGTGGATGTTTAAATCCCAGTGCATAAGATGTCATATTTAGAAGCAAAGAAGAATATGAACGTTTCAGTGCTCTAGGGGATGTCTTGGCAACTTGATGTACGTGCTCCCATATAATTATATTCACAAGCAGAAAGCGGTGGCAAAAGCAATTTTCACTACAGTGAGCAGAACAATGTAGCAGCGCGAGAGTATGAGCAGTTGCCTTTGCTGATCTGTCAGTGGGCAGATGTGTAATCAGACTTCATAGAAGTCTCTAACTACTGTAACTGTGACCACAGCAAGGACGTCGTCAGGAAACATTTCAAGAAGAAGAAAAACAGCATTAGTAGGAAAAAGACAGGTCTAAATGCGAGTTAGACTACAAACAGTGCCCTTGCAGAAAGAAGTTGGTATATGCCAAGCCATCCATGTATACCAACAAGAATAAAGAATTTAGTAATAAAATAAATAAAATTACAATCGCGTGCCCATGTATACAGTGTTGTACATATAGTTTTGCAGGTACAAAGAGTCTCTATCCTGAGGATTTACAATCTAATGTGTGTATACGGCACAGAACCCAAGGTCACAAGAGGAGCTGAAACTAGCATTTAAACCAGGTTGGTAAACTTCCAATGCAGTGACCTACCAGCGAGTCCATCCACTTCCAATGCAGTGACCTTACCACAGAGCTAACCACTTCCAATGCAGTGACCTTACCACAGAGCTCCATCCACTTCCAATGCAGTGACCTTACACAAAACTCATCACTTCCAAGCAGTGACCTTACACCGAGCCTCCACTCCAATGCAGTGACCTTACACAGAGATCCATCCACTTCCAATGCAGTGACTACCACAAGCTCCATCCACTTCCAATGCAGTGACCTTACCACAGAGCTCCATCCACTTCCAATGCAGTGACCCTACCACGGAGCAACATCCACTTCCATTGCAGTGAACTACCAAAGATACATCCACTTCCAATGCAGTGAGCCTTACCACAGAGTACATCCACTTCCAATGCAGTGACCTTACCATGGAGTATCGCCATTCCAATGCTGTGACTTACCACAGAGCTACATCCAATTCCAATGCAGGACATTACCGGAGCTACTTCCACTTCCAATGCAGTGACCTTACCACAGAGCTCCAACCACTTCCCAGCAGTGACTTCCACAGGCTCCACCCTTCCAAGCATGACTTACACAGAGCTCCATCCACTTCCAATGCAGTGACCCTACCACGGAGCAACATACTTCCATGCAGTGACCTTACCACAGGAGCTACATCCACTCCAAGACTAGTGACCTTACCACAGAGCTACATCACTTCCAATGCAGTGACCTTACCATGGAGCTACATCCATTCCAATGCTGGACCTTACCCAGAGCTACATCCACTTCCAATCGTGACCTCACAGAGCTACTGTCACTTCCAATGCAAGTGCTCCTACCACAGAGCTCCAGTCCCCAACTTACCTTGCAGTGACTTACCACAGGCCATCCACTTCCAATGCAGTGACCTTACACAGAGCTCCATCCACTTCCAATGCAAGTGACCTTACCACAGAGCCATCCACTTCCAATGCAAGCTGACTTACCACCGAGTCACATCCACTTCCAATGCAGGACTTACCACAGAGTCCATCACACTTCAATGCCAGTGGGACCTTACAGGAGAGTCAACATCCACTTCCATTGCAGTGACCACCACAGAGCTCCATCCCTAATGCAGGACTTACCACAGAGCTACAGTTCCACTTCCAAAGCAGTGACCTTACCACAGAGCACTCCACTTCCATGCAGGTGACCTTACCCGAGCTACTTCCCCTCCAATGCAGGACCTTACCACGGAGACATCATTCCAGAGCAGGACTTACCACAGAGCAAATCCACTTCAATGCAGTGACCTTACCACGGAGCTATTCCACTTCCACAGCAGTGACTTACCACGGAGCTACATCCACTATGCAGTGACCTTTACCACAGAGCTACATCCAATTCCAATGAGTGACCTTACCACAGAGCTATATACCAATTACCAGCCAGTGAGTTACCACAGAGAGTCCATCCACTTCCATGCAGGACAGTACCACAGAGCTTATCCACTTCATGCAGTGACCTTACCAGCAGAGCTACCATCCACTCCATTGCAGGACCTTCGCCACAGAGCTCATCCACTTCCAATGCAGTGACCTTAACAAGCTCCATCCACTTTCCATGCAGGTGACTTACCACAGAGCTACATCCACTTCCAATGCAGGCGACCTTACCACAGAGCTACATCACTCCAATGCAGGACCTTTACCACAATAGCTCATCCACTTCCATGCAGTGACTCCTTACCACCGAGCTACATCACTTCCATGCAGTGACCTTACCACAGAGCACATCCACTTCCAATGCAGTGACGACCACGGCAGATAACTGACTAGGAGCTACACATTTGCAGTGGACTTTACCACGAGGCTCATCCACTTCCATTGCGTGACTATACCACGCGCTCCGACTTCCACCTACAGAGCTCAGCATGACCTTACCAGAGCTACATCCTACATTGCAGTGACTTACCACAGAGCTCCAATCCACTTCTAATGCGTGTCTTTACCACAGAGCTCCTCCACTTCATGCATGACCTTACCACAGAGCTCCATCCACTTCAATGCTGTGACTTACCACAGAGCTCCATCCACTTCCAATGCAGTGCCGCTTACCACAGAGTCTCCATCCACTTCACTGCAAGGGGGACCTTACCACAGAGCTACATCACTCCAATGGCAGTGACCTTACCACAGAGCTCCATCCACTTCCATCAGTGACTTTACCACGAGCTCATCCATTCACAATCGAGTGACTTTACCACCGAGCTAACATCCACTTCCAATGCAGTGACCTTACCACGGAGCTACATCCACTTCAATGCAGGACTTACCACAGAAAGGACTACCATCCATTACAATCGTGACCTTCCAGCAGCTACACCACAGAGCCGCATCCACTTCCAATGCAGTGCCCTTACACAGAGCTCATCCACTTCCAATGCAGTTGACCTTACACGATGAGCCGTAATCTATACCGAGCTACATCCATCCATGCATGACCTTACAAGAGATCCATCCACTTCCAATGCCCATGGTAGCAGCTTACCACAGAGCTACATCCACTTCCAATGCAGTGACCTTACCACGGCACTACATCCACTTCCAATGCAGGACTTTACCACAGAGCTGGGTACATCACCCCAGCTGCCATGCAGTGAACCTTACCTGGAGCGACACCACTTCAATGCATGACTTACCATGAGCTCACATCCAATCCCAGAGCAGTGACCTTACCATGGAGCGTACTATCCACTTCCAATGGCAGGATGACCTTACCAGGAGCTCCATCCACTTCCAATGCAAGTGACTGTACCACGGACGAATCACTTCCAATGCAGTGATACCTACGGAGAGCTATATCCACTTCCATGCAGCCTAAACGAGCTTATATCCTAATCAGTGACCTACACCACGGAGCTACATCCACTTCCAATGCAGTGACTTTACCACAGAGCTCCATCCACTTCCAATGCAGTGACCTTACCACAGAGCTACATCCACTTCCAATGCAGTGACCTTACCACGGAGCTACATCCACTTCCAATGCAGTGACCTTACCATAGAGCTCCATCCACTTCCAATGCAGTGACCTTACCACCGAGCTACATCCACTTCCAATGCAGTGACCTTACCACAGAGCTCCATCCTCTTCCAATGCAGGGACCTTACCACAGAGCTACATCCACTTCCAATGCAGTGACCTTACCACGGAGCTACATCCACTTCCAATGCAGTGACTTTACCACAGAGCTCCATCCACTTCCAATGCAGTGACCTTACCACGGAGCTACATCCACTTCCAATGCAGTGACCTTACCATAGAGCTCCAT
>WSYH01010288.1:0-23634 GCA_036426205.1 Ascaphus truei | reverse complement strand
GAGCCTTTTCCCGGCTCCCCATGTTGGCTATTGCCCTTAGTGTGCGAGCCACTGTTGCTGGTGCTGCGTGGTCTTCAGCGCCCCTTAACCCTTTTACCGTCTCTGGAAGAGTCCTGGAATCTCGGGTAGTGGGGTTGCTCCACGACTGTGGGTTGCGGGTGCTCTTCTGCTGCATTGTACCTTTCTACGAGGGCCACAAGCTCATCCGCATTGTGGGGGTCACTCCGACTGACCCAATGGCGTAAGGCAGAGGGAAGTTTCCTCAAGAACTGGTCCATGACCAACCGTTCCACGATGTGGCTTGCTGAGTTGATCTCGGGTTGTAGCCACTTCCGGGCGAGGTGGATGAGGTCATACATCTGGCTTCGGATGGCTTTATCCATCGTGAAGGACCATGCGTGAAACCTTTGGGCACGAATATATATAAACAGAAAAAGAGAGAGAGCGCACGCCCCATAGCATAACACTGTATGTTTATTATAAAAAAGGGGGAAGGAGGATGGGGGGTGGGGGGGATTGGAAACGCACTCACAAGATTAAAATATAAAAAATGCAGTTTGTGATTTCATATCACCACCATCCGGTTCTGCATACGGTATAACGTCTCTGTGGACTCCTCCAGGACTGCCAGACGTGTTCACCATGAACCAGGTATCAGGGGTCTCCGTTCGCCGTCTTTATGCTTTTAGTATTATTCACACAATTCATTTGATTGATGGTACTATAGTTCACTTATCACTAAATATATCACGGTACTGTTTTTTGCTCTTATATATATATATTTATATAAAATAGAGAGACAGTTGGCACTCCAAATACAAAACAATAGTTGCGTTGCATGTCCCATAGGGATAAAATAGAAAACGGTAGTCAACTCAACAAGAGTAAACAAAGGACAGCACTCAGTGGTAGATGAAAAAACCTGTATTCAAAGTAGACAGGGGGAGGAAGTAGCGAGGAGCCCGTAACTGTCACTCC
This sequence comes from Ascaphus truei, assembly GCA_036426205.1. NCBI lineage: Eukaryota > Metazoa > Chordata > Amphibia > Anura > Ascaphidae > Ascaphus > Ascaphus truei. The sequence continues at coordinate 22,656 of WSYH01010288.1, read as the reverse complement.
AAATTTTTCTAGGGGAGGCTCACGGACGCAAAAGTGAGGTACCCCCACATGTTCAATTAGGGGCACCCCACAAATGGTCTCAGCCAGCCTCGGGTAATAATGGGTGTGGTGTGACATGTTTCAGGGATGTTACAGTCGACCTGTTAAGTATACCGGTTATGCCATGCAATTTTTCATTGTGTAAAATTGTGCCGAGTAATGTCGTTCCCCAAGCGAGGGCGTTGGGTTTTTCACCAGGGGGAGAGTGTAACCCAGGTCTCCAGCAGCTCCTTGAGACCCCCCTCTCTTGGTGCAGCACGGTCACGGGTGCCACCGGAGCCAGTGACGGACCCGACGGCTGCTTCCAAGGGTGGGGGCAGGAGCAGGGAGTAGTGCTCTGCCTCCGCGAGCGAGCTGGTTGCCGGGGACGCGATCGGGCCGTCGCTAGGGCCACGATCGCGTTGCTGGGCTCCTGGCGCTCCCGGAGCAGGTCAGTGAGGGCGCCGCCATTACCTAACCACTCGCGCATGCGCAGTGATCGCGCAGGCGCGGGATGAACCCCAGAGTCAGGGAGAGTCGCGCGAGGGCCAGAACAGAGTAGGGAAAGGTTGAGGCGGCCCCCAAAGACTCGCGCATGCGCAGGGCAAGTGCGCACGTGGCCCCAATGCCAGGATAGGCTCTATGGGACTACAACTCCCATGGAGCATAGCGAGGGAGGCATCAGGTGCCTCATAGGAGCCAATAGGGCTGCAGGACTGCCAAGAGAGCAAGTGGATACATTTCGCGGGCAAAAGAGCACACTAGTCAGTCAGAGACCGGAGCAGCCCAGGGAAGGAGGTAGGGTACAGGAGTCGGGGACTCCCTGTACTAGGCCAGTACCCCCAGGGCCAGAGATAGCTCAGCTCCCCAGTAAGGTGAGTGTTGCCAGGGGCAGCCCTCAGGTTAGGGACCCTGCCACTTACATTAGTGGGAGCTGGAAAAGGAAGGTTACAAAGAGTTGGATTCAGGGAGCTGTGAGGGAAGGAAGGGTGCGGGGAGCGAGTGCAGCTCCTGCCCTATATAGGTACCCACACCCCAGGTAGGCCCCAACTCCCCACTAGCTTAGTGGGTAAGTGCTTAGGGAGGCCCAAGATAGGGACGCTGCCCTTAGCATAGAGTGCTGCCTTGTCAGAGTCACGGCTGTTAGTGCTGTGAGGTCTGACAGGCAGGCACCTTGTTGCGCAGCACGTTGGCTGCAGCCTCCAGTGAGCTACAGCTTGCTGCTGTAGGCGCTGGGACTAGTTAGAAAGTAGTGAGGCTGAAGGGACTTGGGTAGTTAGGGGAGTGGGACAGGTCATTACCCCCTACCGGCCATAGGAGTTCCCCAAGCCACTACAGGTTGCTGTACTACAGGGACAGGCCCTAGGTTAGGGTTCCTGTCACGTTAGTACCACTTATATAGATAGGGACACAGCGGCTGCTGCTGTTCCTGTGGAGCGGTTGGACCCACGTTGGGGTCCACAGGTACTTTCGTACGAATAGGATCGCCCCTGGCGGTCCGCACGTGCAAGGAGTTCGGTTGGAGGATCAGACGGATTCATCACACGTCTGACCCTTTGAGAAGATTGTTGATGACCCGAGCACCGGAGTGCTCGGCAGGTATTATACCATCATATGTGCACCAACAGGCCTAGAGGTTCTTAGTGACTGCGCAGTCACCCATTGACTATCTCTGTAGGAGTACGGGACATTGGGTGGGGTTCTTGGGACACTGGGTGGGATCACCTAGTGTTGGGGAATCGTCCTGTGAGACGTCACTGTTAGTGTCTCCTAGTGAGAGGGACACAGGTTATTATAATTTGTTAGTAAAGTCATTAGTTATATAATCACTTGTGGTGTTTTCTGAGTGGGTTCCTATGTTAGGGTCATTCTACATTTCTATAGAATCCTACATAGGTGGAGGCGCTGAAAGAAGATACGTTCCAGAGGATTCACCCCAGGCTCTCACTAGCGGAGGCTCAGACCTCCTGTGAGCCTGCAGGTATACGCACCACACCGGTAACACCGCATGTTCTACTCACCCACACTATATATGCGATTGGGTGGGGTGGAATACCCGTTACATATACAACCCCCCCACATGCATAAAAAAACACCTCCCCAATACATATATCCACAATACATATCATCATACCCCTTGATAAAGTCTTTTTAGACAAAACGCGTAGGGCTACGGTAGTCTTGTCTCTTGAATTTTACTAGCTTGCTGGACTAAATACCATATTTAAGGCAATTGGAACTTTGAAATCGCTATTAACGGTATTTTCGGCTGATTGTACCCACGGAGAAGATTCTGTCTATCTAAAAGTGAAATCGGAGCGTCATCACGCAAACATTGCGAGATTTCCAGCCGAAGAGGAGGAGATGTGCATGTACTGACGTCGGAAGCAGACGGCGTCCTTTGAAGTGGATCCTGCAGCCAACAGTTCCTGTATTATAGTTCCAGACAAGGATTTTATCCTGACATGCCCATTTTATTCTGGGATTTCGTAAGTAGGATCTGTGCTTATGCTGTGTGTCATTAATGCATAAATACTTCACCATATTTGGCTATCTTCTCATTTATAGATCCCACTCAATCCAGGATTCTACAGATTGGACTTTCATTGCATTGCTATTATATTAATGTTTAGTAACCTAAGCATTGTGTCAGTGGTTTGCGCCTTTTGTTTTTCCTTTCCCTTTGATATATATTGTGACAAACAAATTCGTCTGTTGCTGGTTTTCATTTGCGTCTTTCTGGGCAGCGACATTGCATACCAGCGCACTCACCACGTCTTCCATCTTGTTTGGAGAGAAAAAAAAAACTTTTTTTAATTTTTTTTTTTTAAAGTTCTTTAATCCGCAGACCTTTAAGTGTTCTGCCCGCATTCACCACATATGTGACAAACGGCTTACTCCGGGGCTCCGCCGTCCGTCCGGGACTGTTAGAACACGGTCTTTTAGGGTAGGTTAAATGACGAGGCGTAACGTGCAGTTCCTTTAAAAAGGCTATTGCCTGGTTTATTCAGTCCCAGGCACTGAGCCACAGAATTCAAAATAACACATAAGCAAACAAAAACCCTGCTTGTCTGAGCACTAACTTAACTAAGGTTTTCCCTGACTCAGGGTTGGACTGGCTTATCCAGTTCCAACAACAAAATAAGGAACTTTGCAGTTTTTAGACAAAAAGGAACAGAATGATTTAACCTGTTTGGTGAGAGGCGTTTCCCCTCTCTGCTTCCAGCAGCCTTCCTACCTCCAGGCTCTTGGGGAGAGGGGAGAGGGGAGAGGGGAGAGGGGAGAGGGGAGAGGAAATCAGCCTTATATACCTGATCTCCAACCAGCAGGACAGGTGACAGAAATCAGGCAGCAGACAAACTCTGGTCTGGATCCCTCACCCCCCAGTTCCTGCACTTGCCAAACTGTGGGATGGAGTGCATGCATTCTGAGGTTGCACTTTCTAGCCTAAACAGGATAGAAACTGTTCAGTATCCTGGGAGCCCTATATATGGAATTTATCACCATACCCTGGTTTCTGTCACATATCGTACCCCCCAGCTCAGACCCCGAGGGATGAGTGACCATGGATATTAGGGAGTGCATCCTTGACAACTCGTCAGCATTGCCATGTTTGTGCCCTGACCTGTGTTCCACAGAAAATGTAAAGGGTTGTAGGCTTAGGAACCACCTGGTCACTCTAGCATTCTTCTCTCTGTTTTGACACATCCAGGTGAGGGGTGCATGATCTGTGACCAACCGGAATTTTCTCCCCAACAGATAGTATTTGAGCGTCTCTATAGCCCACTTTATTGTGAGACATTCTTTCTCGACTATGGAGTAATTTTTCTCCTGGGGATTTAGTTTCCTACTTAAATAAAGGATGGGGTGCTCCTCACCTTGAGACTCCTGGGAGAGTACAGCCCCCAGCCCTACCTCAGATGCATCAGTTTGGACTAAGACTCTTTAGAGAAGTCAGGTGTGACCAACACTGGTTGGGCACAGAGAGCTTCTTTCAGGCTTCTAAAGGCCTGTTCGGTTTCGGGGGACCACTTTACCATTAGCGGCCCTCTTGCTTTTGTGAGGTCGGTTAGTGGGGTTGCCTTAGTTGCAAAATTGGGAATAAACCTTCTATAGTAACCAATTAATCCCAAAAAGGTCCTTACTTGTTTTTTTGTAACTGGCCTTGGCCAATTTTTATCGCCTCTACTTTGAGTTTTTGGGGTTTGAGTAAACCTCTGCCAATAGAATACCCCAGATACTTGGCCTCCTCCAGGCCAATAGTGCATTTAGCGGGGTTAGCAGTTAGTCTAGCAGACCGAACTGCGTCAAGCACAGCTTGGACCTTTGGAAGGTGGGATTGCCAATCTTCACTATGGATTACCACATCATCCAGGTAGGCGGCAGCATACCGAGCATGTGGTTTTAAAATTTTATCCATCATTCTTTGGAATGTGGCGGGAGCTCCATGTAAGCCAAAAGGCAGCACCCTATACTGAAAGAGGCCGTCTGGGGTTGAGAAGGCTGTCTTGTCTTTTGCCCTTTCTGTGAGGGGAACCTGCCAGTACCCTTTTGTTAGGTCTAGAGTCGTGAGATATCGGGCTTTGCCCAGTCTTTCTACCAGTTCATCAACCCTGGGCATAGGATAAGTATCAAATTTTGACACAGCGTTTAGTTTACGGTAGTCATTGCAAAACCTTGTTGTACCGTCTGGTTTTGGGACTAAACCTATAGGGCTGTTCCACCTACTTTGGGATTCCTCAATTACGCCTAGTTTTAGCATTTTTTTAACCTCTAAACTTATAGCCTCTCTTTTGGCCTCTGGGATTCGGTACGGTTTAAGGTTAACTCGGACCCCCGGTTCAGAGACTAGGTCATGTTCAATTACGCTAGTTCTACCTGGCTGCGTAGAGAAGACTTCTTTGTTTCTTCTCACTAAATTCTGGACCTCTCGTTTCTGATGAACGGACAGGGTTTCAGCTATTCTAACCTCTGGGTCAGTTTCTCGATTCTCTGACGGACCTGGGGGTACTAGGGTTAACAAGACCTCTCTATCTTTCCAGGGCTTAAGTAGGTTTATATGGTAAATTTGCTCAGGTTTCCTCCTACCTGGCTGTCTCACCTTATAATTTACTTCTCCCACTCTTTCCAAGACCTCATATTGCCCATGCCACTTAGCAAGGAATTTACTCTCTACGGTGGGAACCAGAACTAGTACCCTATCGCCTGGAAAAAAAATTCTGACCCTAGCACCCTTATTATACGTATTCCTCTGGGCCTCTTGAGCTTTTTCCATGTGTTCCCTCACTATAGGTAGGACTGCAGCTATGCGGTCCTGCATCTGGGCAACATGCTCTATTACACTTCTGTATGGGGTAATCTCGTGTTCCCAAGTCTCTTTGGCTATATCCAGTAAGCCCCTTGGGTGTCGGCCATACAATAGTTCAAACGGGGAGAAGCCTGTGGATGATTGGGGAAACTCCCTAATGCAAATAACAGGCATGGTAACAAACAATCCCAGTTTTTCCCATCCTTATCGACCGCCCGGCGTACAATGCTCTTTAAGGTTTTATTGAACCGTTCCACTAAACCATCTGTTTGTGGATGATAGACTGAGGTTCTGAGATGCTTGATTTTTAGGAGTTTACATAACTCTTTTGTTACTTGGGACATAAATGGTGTTCCCTGGTCAGTTAAGATCTCTTTAGGAATTCCGACCCTGGTAAACAGAACTATTAACTCTTTTGCTATGTTTTTAGCAGAGGTGCTACATAGGGGAACTGCCTCCGGATATCGGGTGGCATCATCTAATATTACCAATATATGCTGATGTCCCCTAGCAGACTTTATTAGGGGTCCTACTAGATCCATAGCAATCCGGTCAAATGGTACATCTATTATGGGAAGGGGTACCAATGGGCTACGATACGCTTTGAACGGGGCGGTGATCTGACATTCTGGGCATGAGAAGCAATAATTTGTAATTTCTGCCAGAACCCCAGGCCAATAGAAGCTTCGGAGAACCTTTTCTTTTGTCTTTTCCACCCCTAGGTCCCCCCCCAATGGGTGACTATGTGCGAGGTGTAATACTACATTACAGAATGTCCGTGGTACCAACAATTGTTTAGTTATAATTGATTTCCTTTTATCAACCCGATATAGTAGGTCATTCTCTACCTCGAAGTAGGGGTAGGCAAGTGACCTATTTGGTTGGCCCAGAGTACTATTCTGGTCCCGTATATTCCCCCTTGCTTCCGCTAATGTGGGGTCTTCCCACTGGGCCTTCTTAAAACCCCCAGTACTGACCTCTAGGTCAGCGAAGGTCTTATCCTTTTCTGGGTTGGTAAGCACCTGTTCAACATCTTGATTTGGGGTATTCCCTACCAAGGTGGGCATGGGAAAGGGGATTTTACAGCACTCTTCCTCTTTCCCCTTTTTATTTGGGCCCTCGTCAACCTCCATTTCTAAAAAAGGGAAAGGATTTGTTTCTTCTATTACATCTTTATGGTCCGCTATTGAACTCTGGGCGCTATTCGGAGAGGAGGACTATATTTTTTGAAAATGGGGAAAGTCGGTCCCTATTAACACATCATGTGCCAATTTGGGTACTATACCCACTTTGAAATCTAAAGAACCAAACTCTGTTTCAATAAGAACATCAACAGTGGAATATTCATGATTATCCCCATGTATACAACAAATTGCCACTCTTTGTGAACTGTTTACCTGTTTTTTCCCAATGGGCAACAGGTATTTGGACACTAGTGTAACCATACTCCCAAAGTCAAGTAGTGCCCGAACCCTCTTACCATTTACCTTTACATATGCCCAGAGATGGTTATTCAAGGGGTCCTCTGGGCTAGGGCCCATACATTGAGACCACAACAAATAAGGTTCAACGCTGTTGCATTGCATTTGTTCAGTATTTAGTGGGCAGACTTTCGCGGTGTGGCCCCTCTCATAACAATTTACACATTTCGGTACATAGTCTGTGTCCCACTTAGAGCCCTTTTTCGGCTCACCACGTTGGCTGTTACCCTTAGTATGCAAGTCACTGTTGCTGGGGCTGTGTGAAGGCGGTCGTCGCTCTTCAGCCCCCCTTAACCCTGGTACCCTTTTACCGTCTCTGGAAGAGTCCTGGAACCTTGGGTAATGGGGATGCTCCATGACTGTGGGTTGCAGGTGCTCTTCTGTTGCATTGTACCTTTCTACGAGGGCCACCAGCTCGTCTGCATTGTGGGGGTCATTCTGACTGACCCAACGGCGTTGGGCAGAGGGAAGTTTCCTCAAGAACTGGTCCATGACCAACCGTTCCACGATGTGGCTTGCTGAGTTGATCTCGCGTTGCAGCCACTTCCGAGCAAGGTGGATGAGGTCATACATCGGCTCACCACGTTGGCTGTTACCCTTAGTATGCAAGTCACTGTTGCTGGGGCTGTGTGAAGGCGGTCGTCGCTCTTCAGCCCCCCTTAACCCTGGTACCCTTTTACCGTCTCTGGAAGAGTCCTGGAACCTTGGGTAGTGGGGATTCTCCATGACTGTGGGTTGCAGGTGCTCTTCTGTTGCATTGTACCTTTCTACGAGGGCCACCAACTCGTCTGCATTGTGGGGGTCACTCTGACTGACCCAACGGCGTTGGGCAGAGGGAAGTTTCCTCATGAACTGGTCCATGACCAACCGTTCCACGATGTGGCTTGCTGAGTTGAATAAAATATATATGTACGTAGTAACCAGGTGGATCCTGATGACAAAAATAAGACACCACACCGCAATTGTAGAAAAAAAGATGTGTATTAAGAATACCCAGTAGTAGTTACTACTGTCATTTTACAAGTGCTCAGAATTAGTGCCAGTTGTGAGAGTGAAGCCTGACCCTGTTCCTGTGTATTGGGACTCTATACCACAAAGGGAACTTATATCCAAGAGACGGGAGTTGCCGGAGGAACCTCCAAGGGGTAACACCATCTAGAGAGGCGTGACGTCAGTCCAGAGCATACCCAGTGGAGCAGAGGTGCCGTGGCGGCAACACACAACGGGTCGGAGCATGAGTATTACTCATACAATGCTTTTTATATTTGGAATCTTGTGAGTTTTGAATCGTGATGTCCATGTTTTATTAAGTTTTATTTACGTTAATACACGAAGATCGGGCGCTTTTTCTTCTTTTTTTCTGTTAGGTCTGTCAAGAGAGGTTGTTGTGCCCAAGAAGAAGGCTGCCAGTATCTTGACAAATTATTGTCAGACTTTTCCAGATCACATCATTGGTTTGGTATCTGATTGTTTCATATGGACATTTTTTCAATCACTTGATTTTTAACCATTTATTGTATTTTTTTTATATTATTTTTATTCATTCATTTTTTATTTTGGTATATGCATTGTAATACATTACAGTATATATTGATCTAGTGCACTTTAGACTTGTCAGTATTTAACATCATATTGTGGTTATTCTTTAACACACTAGAGGTGTTTCATATATAATCAACATCCAATCACTAGTCATTACAATCCAGATTATAAAATGAGCGCAGACTTTCCTTTTCTCCTATAGTGTAGATATAAATAATAATATATTACTATAATATATATAATAAATATATATATAGTAATATCTATATTATATATATATATATATGATAGCATATATATATATTAGTATATATATAATAGTATAGTATATACTGAATTCAGTAACCAGTAATAGTAAAGCAGTAACTCAGGAACCCCAGCAAGGAGATAAACTCCTGAATTCACGCATGCGCAGTGGATAGCGCGATGTAACTGCCATAGTCTCACATCCCCAATGATAAGGCATAATGCAGAAATGTAACAGCTCACCATATATATATTGTGAAAACATAATGAGGTCAGTTAGAAAATCACTTAATATATACATGTTAGGGGTATAAAAAAACAATATTGATGTCCTTACAGCCAGCGATACTAGTACTAAATTTGAAAATCAAATGATAAAATAAGTAATAATCCCTGAAAGAACAGGGCATTACTGGCCAATAATGCCCTGGCTGGAATAGTTGAAGTCCCGAGGCGAAGCCGAGGAACTTTAATCCAGCAAGGGCATTATTGGCCAGTAATGCCCTGTTCTGAAGGGATTATTACTATTATAGGCTAAATGTAGGCTTATTTTTTTTTTTTTTTAATTTTTCATAAAAAATATAAAATTTTGTAGTCATGTTGATTTTTATCAGCATGATTGTCTACATTCTTATGGTTTTACTGCAAGTTTATTCAAAGTAAATTGTACATATACACAGACCCACACACACATAAACACACACACACACACTGCAGCCCCCTCTATAAACACAAACACACACTCTGCAACCCCCCCTATATACACAAACACACACACTGCAGTCCCCCCTACACACTGTGCAGCCCCCCTCCTCTATACCCACTAAACACACTTCAGCCCTCCTCCACCCTTTACACTCACAAAACACACACAACACACAGCAGCCCCCCTCTGTTGCAGGGGCAGCCCTCAGGTTAGGGACCCTGCCACTTACATTAGTGGGAGCTGGAAAGGAAGGTTACAAAGAGTTGATTCAGGGAGCTGTGAGGGAAGGAAGGGTGCCGGGGCAGCGAGTGCAGCTCCTGCCGCTATATAGGTACCCCACACCCAGGTAGGCCCCAACTCCCCACTAGCTTAGTGGGTAAGTGCTTGGGAGGCCCCAAGATAGGGAGCTGTCTCGCCCTTAGCATAGAGTGCTGCACTTGTCAGTGTCACGGCGTTAGTGCTGTGAGGTACTGACAGGCAGGCACCTTGTTGCGCAGCACGTTGGACTGCAGCCTCCAGTGAGCTACAGCTTTGCTGCCTCTGGTAGGCGCTGGGGACTAGTTAGAAATGTAGTGAGGCTGAAGGGACTTGGGTAGTTAGGGGAGTGGGACAGGTCATTACCCCCTAGCCGGCAAATAGGAGTTCCCCAAGCACATAAGGTTGCTGTCTACAGGGACAGGCCGCCCTGTTAGGGGTTCCTGTCACGTTAGAATACCACTATATAGATAGGGACACAGCGGCTGCTGCTGTTCCTGTGATGGAGCGGTTGGACCCACGTTTGGGTCCACAGGTACTTTCGTACGAATAGGATCGCCCCTGGCGGTCGCCACGTGCAAGGAGTTCGGTTGGAGGATCAGACGGATTATCACAGTTCGACCCTTTGAGAAGATTGTATGATGAAGAGCAACGAGTGCTCGCATGCGTTTATACCATCATATGGACCAACAGGCCTAGAGGTTCTAGTGACGCCGCCCGTCACACCATATGACTACTACTGTAGGAGTACGGAGACATTGGGTGGCGCGAGCTTCTATGCGGACACCCGCCGGTGCGGATCACCTCAGTGTTGGGGAATCGTCCTGTGTGAGACGTCACTGGTTTAGTGTCTCATAGTGAGAGGGACACAGGTTATTATAATTGTTAGTAAAGTCATAGTTATATAATCACTGAGTGTGTGTTGTGCGTTCTGAGTGGGTTCCTATGTTAGGGTCATTCTCATGTCTATAGAATCCTACATAGGGGGAGGCGCTGAAAGAAGAAAGAAACGTTTCCAGAGGATTCACCCCAGGCTCTCACAATAGCGGAGGCCTCAGACCTCCTGTGAGCCTGCAGGTATACGCACCCCACACCGAGTAACACCGCATGTTCTACTCACCCACACTTATATATGGCGATTGGGTGGGGTGGAAATACCCGTCTATATATAGTATATATTTATTATTATTACTATATTAATATATATATAATATATAATAAAATATATGTACGTTAGTAACCAGGTGGATCCTGATGACAAAAATAAGGACCCACCACACCGCAATTGTAGAAAAAAGATGTGTATTTTAAGAATACCAGTAGTAGTTACTACTGTCATTTACAAGTGCTCAGAATTAGTGCCAGTTGTGAGAGTGAAGCCTGACCCTGTATCCTGTGTATTGGGAACCTACCACAAAGGAACTATATCCAAGAAGACGGGAGTTGGCCGGGAGGAACTCCAAGGGGTTAACACCATCTGAGAGGCGTGACGTCAGTCCGAGCCATACCAGTGGAGCAGAGGTGCCGTGGCGGCAACACACAAAGGGTTTCGGAGCATTGAGTATTACTCATACAATGCTTTATATTTGGAATCTTGTGAGTTTGAATCGTGATGTCCATGTTTTTATATAAGTTTTAATTTACGGTTAATACACGAAGATCGGGCGCTTTTTCTTCTTTTTTTCTGTTAGGTCTGTCAAGAGGTGGTTGTGCCCAGAAGAAGGCTGCCCCAGTATCTTGACAAATTATTGTCAGGACTTTCCAGATCACATCATTGGTTTGGTATCTGATTGTTTCATATGGACATTTTTTCAAGTCACTGATTTTTAACCATTTATTGTATATTTTTTTATATATTTTTATTATTCATTTTTATTTTGGTATATGCATTGTAATACATTACAGTATATATTGATCTAGTGCACTTTAGGACTTGTCAGTATTTAACATCATATTGTGGTTATTCTTTTAACACACTAGAGGTGTTTCATAGATTAATCAACATCCAATACTAGTCATTCAATCCGAGATATACTAGAGCGCAGACGTTTCCTTTTTCCTATAGGTGAGATATAAATATAATATATTATATATATATATAATAAGATATATGATATAGAATATCTATATCTATATATATATATATATAGATAGCATATATATATATTAATATATATATAATAGTATAGTATATACTGAATTCAGTAACCAGTAATAGTAAAGCAGACAACTAGGAACCCCAGCAAGGAGATAAACTCCTGAATTCACGACCGCATGCGCAGTGGATAGCGCGATTGTAACTGCCATAGTCTCACATTCCCCAATGATAAGGACATAATGCAGAAATGTAACAGCTCACCATATATTATTGTGAAAAAATAATGAGGTCAGTTAGAAAATCACTTAATATATACATGTTAGGGGTATAAAAAAACAATATTGATGTCCTTACAGCCAGCGATACTAGTACTAAATTTGAAAATCAAATGATAAAATAAGTAATAATCCCTGAAAGAACAGGGCATTACTGGCCAATAATGCCCTGGCTGGATAGTTGAAGTCCCGAGGCGAAGCCGAGGAACTTTAATTCCAGCAAGGGCAGTATGGCCAGTATATAACCTGTTCTGAAGGGATTATTACTATTATAGGCTAAATGTAGGGCTTATTTTTTTTTTTTTAATTTTTCGTAAAAAATATAAAATTTGTAGTCATGTGATTTTTATCAGCATGATTGTCTACATCTTATGGTTATTACTGCAAGTTTATCAAGCAAAATTGATACATATACACAGAATACCACCACACACACACACACATTACACAAACAACACACACACACACTGCGACCCCCATTATAAACACAAACACACACTCTGCAACCCCACCTAATACACAACACACACAACAGTGCAGTCCCCCTACACACTGTCAGCCCCCTCCTCTATACCCACTAAACACACTTACAGCCCTCCTTCCAACCCATTACACTCACAAACAACACAACACACAGCAGCCCCCCTCTCAACACCACAAAACACACTGCAGACACACACTAATAAAAAGACTGCCTGCCCCCTCATACATCCATGAAAACACACACCAGCAGCCCCCATCTACACCCAATGCAGCCCCCATGTAACCCACAACTGCCAGGACAACACACACACACAAAACCACACACAAAAAACACTTCCTGCACCCCTCCTCCACCACAAAAACACACACTGCAGCCCCCCCCCCCTACTGCACGCCTCTGCACCTACAAAACGCACACTGCAGAGACACACAAATCAACAAAACAGACTCTGCCACTTCTACATCCACAAAACACACACCAGCAGACCCCCTCTTCACCCACTGCAGCCCCCTGTAAACCCACACACTGCAGACACACACCAACAAACCACTCTGCACCCCTCCTCCATCCACAAAACACACACTGAAGCCACACACACTGCAGCTCTCTCTACAAGAACAAAACACACACAGCAGAAACACACCAACAAGACTCTGCTACCCCCTCTACACCCACAAAACACACACCAACAGAAGACACACACAAATAAAACACTCTGCTGCCCCTTTACACCCACGAAACACACTCAACAGACACACAAACATTTCCCTTCACTCTCCTGTGCGGAGCTCTCTGCAGACAGGGTGGGGGAGGAGTCAGTGCCTTGCTGGTGGCTTCTGTCCAATCACCTCCCCTGTCTAAGTGCAAATTTCACTATTTGTGAATGAAACCTGAAAGCTGATTGGCTGAAAAACTTGGCAAACTGCCAAAAATTCCGGGCCATTACTGATTGGATAATGCCCGGAATTTTAACCAATCAGAGAGCAGGGATTCATAATGCCCTGAATTTACCATCTTTAGCCTATAATTAAGTAATAATCCCCGAAGAACAGGGCATTACTGGCCAATAATGCCCTGTTCTGAGGGGATTATTACTATTATAGGCTAAATGTAGGCTTATTTATAAGAGACAGTTTTGTATAGTTAAATAGATTTTTTTTATTAAAATAAAATGGTAAATACATGAAACCACCTCTATATACGCTTACACTGCAGATATCTATATCCACACACTGCCGCCCCCTCTGTGTACACACACACACACACACACACACACAAGCTCAACACACACAAACTACTGCTACACACACACACACACACACACCAAGTTATAATACAGGGTTATGGAGCTAGCCATACATTTCCCACCGTTATAATACAGGGTTCTGGGAGTAGCAATCATTTCCCCAAGTTATAATACAGGGTTATGCGGAAGATAGCAATACTTTCCCCCAAGTATGAATACAAGCCACGTTCTATGAAAGAGCACCTAAATTCCTCCGTATTAAATAAAACAAAGGTTTCCTATGGGAAGTAGCATAATTGTGGGCCAGTTTTTTTATAAGGTTGCCTCACTAAAGGAAGTATGCAACATGGTCACCGCCAGAGAGTTTTAATTAATTCTCTCTACACTGAGAAGCAAGATGTTCCACTTCCCCACTATAATACAGGTTCTATTTACACAGTTTCTAAAGCTGAAAAACACTTTTTTTGTACGAGAAAGAACAATTTGCATATGGGACTGTGGTTTTTTATTGCGTTGCCATCAGTTATCAATTGAAATGAAATGCACGAGAGTTTTTACCTAGTGAACTTAGTATTGCAGCTGTTCTAGTTTCATGTAGAAAACTTTTTTAAAGCCATTCATGGACTATTTATGCTCGAAATAACAGTGGGTCATTGTGTTATGAGCGTCGGGTTTGAACTAGCACTTGGCAAATGGTCCCCCCATCAGGGTCATATTCCCTTATGTGAATTTTGGTCTCAGTGATTGACAAGAAGGTCAAGGATCAGACAATGTACGCGACATTACACGAGTCTATTCGAGGGAATGCCTGACATGCTGTTCCTGATACCAGAGAAGTTCGAATCTTCTAGCGACGCCGCGTTGGCGAATCGTTGTCAATTCACCTCTTTGGTCTGCGAACGTAAAACGCTTGTCGATCAAAATCTCACAAAATGTGCCTAGGCTAAAAGTCAGGCACATTGCCAATGTCCCATTCCATTACAATTACTTTCACTTTTGAATTCAACTTAAACAAAAACAAAAATGATACATACGTTTTTGGAAGCTGCTGTGTTGGCCGGGACGCTGTAATTTTTCCTGCGCACGGCAGTCCGTCAGTCCCCCACGTACGGGCTTGCCTCCAGCCATGTCCAACTGTCACCCCTTCTTTCACAGCTGATGCCGCTTCAGGATTACAGTCGCTGAACCTATCAGACTTGCGCTCCAAGGCAACACCACCCCTTGCCTCTCACCTACTTCTCAGAAATGGAACTCTCTCCATCTTTATTAACCCCAGGTACCTCCTGAGGAATACACTGCTCTGCATAGTCTTTGCTTACTAGTGTGGATTCCTGAGTCTTGTTTTTGTTTTGCTCAGGTTTTGAGACCAGGCTACGGCATTACTACAATACCTCTGGAGCTGCTGACCCCCGGCTTGCTTCCTAATACGTCTTTTTCTCTCTCTGAGTGCCTTGATCTTGCGCTTGGACCTCGACTTTCAGGATACCAAGCTGCCATCAGACATGACCGGCAAACAGGACAAAAACTACCATCTGGTACGCTGTTCTGGACGGCAGTATCTGTGACGTACACCTATACTCCTGGCAATCTGATAACACCTTTACCACATCGGACTACGCCCTTCACTCTGCTGCGGGTGCGTGTTACTATACGTCCCACCTCATGTACGGAGACGGCGTATGGTCTGCGGGCGCAGCACTCTGTGACAACAAATAACATACTTTTTTTTTTGACTTGAAGAGAAAAGTCTGGGCACAAAGCCCATTGATGGTTTCCAGTTGTACCATAAAAGATGATAGAAACCATTCACTTTGTTCTAACTTGTATAAATAAGTGTTTTCACTTATATTCCACAATCTTTCTCACAGGCTGAAGGTATAAGTCGGGCTAATAGCTGTAGGTCATGTCCACCCTGTAACTGTTTTCCACCAACATAGTGTATCTGCTATGTAAGTCTCGGTTAAGATCCAGGCCTTAGCATTTATATTGTGGGCCCTTGACCCTCCCCTCCCCCCCCCCCATTCTGCTTCCTCCAGCAAATTGAATGGAAGCGTAGGTGGTCTCAAATCGCCTGTGAAAACCCCTTGTAGGTGAGAAGATACAGTCCATAGCCGTGTGATCTTGCAGCAATTTTTGTAGGGCCAAAAGTTAGGGGGAAGTTCCTCTGAGCTCCTGAGCGAGACTGATGGAGAGAGGGAGAGAGAGAGCTTCCCTCTCACCTTGAAAGGGTGAAGATTGTGTCACCCCCTGCTCCTCCTGAAGAAGGAGGGTGAGTGTGTTCCCTCTCCTGATCCCTGGCACAGGGTGAAGGATGGTGAGTGATGGTGGGATGCTTATGAGTCTTCTTCCCATGACGGAATCTGCGTAAGCTTGAATAATTTATGTTGACCCTATAAAAGGGACATATCCCAGCATGCTCATGGCTACCTCCTGAAGAAGCGGAACATAGCAGAAGAGAAATGCGTAAAAGGGTTATATACAGCGTCCCACAAGAACGTTATGTTGACTTTCAAGTGGGGATAAAGTTCGGCATTTGAACTCCACAAAGAGAAATAATTGAGATTCTTCCACTCAGACTTAAGGCCTATAGATCACGGCACGGTTTCCGATGTGTGGATTCAGTACCCTCCCTATATCCTGATCACTGGTACACTGTGATAGTAATGGTCTAAGTCAAAAGATGCCAATATCCCTGAACCTACTAACAATACAGTCCTCCACTAAACTGGGTCAGATTCAATCAATTGTCAGAAGAAAAAGGCAAAAAGGAACAGTGATCCAGCCAACACCAGAGTAAATGCAGGTCTAAGCGTTCAGATAATCAATATGAATTAGCAACATGCAAACCAGTCAGTCCACAGGGATGTGCTCAATGCTCCCTGCTGCTGACTCACCATGAAAGTGTTGTAGCTCAAAACTTTCATGGTGATAGCAGCAGGCGCCATTTGAACACATCCCTGTGGCCTGACTTTTCTGACAATTCTTCTTTGACAATTGAGATCTGACCCAGGTTTAGTGGAGGACTGTATTGCTTGTAGGTTCTGGGATATTGCATCTTTGCTTAGACATTAATTATCACAAGATTTAGGGAGTTTTTTCTTGTTTTTATTTTTGGGCATTTACAGGTGCTTGTGGGTTTAGGGGCTAGGAAGTACCTTTGTTGCCCCCGTGGTACATAGGGGAACGGGCCTGACGAAGGGTTCATTCCCGAACGTTGCCTCCCTGCACTCCCCCTATATACCCACTTACCCCCCTTTTTTGTCGTTTTGCCCCCACCCCCGACACATACACCTTCCCCATTTTTTTACAATTGTCTCCCTGTAGATCCTTTCTTCACAACACGTTATATGATGATTTACTACCTATATGTTTATGTTCTATATTGGTGATGTTGCATGTTTTTTGATTCATTTGTGTTTTTCATTAAAATTTACTTATTGGTTGCATACTAGTGATTTCAATTTTCTATTTAGGGAGCTGCTGGACTATTTCAGTATTGTGTATTAAATATATGTAACCTTTTACTATATACTGTATATATAGCCTAACGTTGATATTATCATTCCTATATGTCTCAAGTCCACTAAACATATATATATGGCATAGAGACATATAGGAACGATCTAACGTTAGAGAGACATACAGTACACACATATATGGCAACTATAATGGTGAATAGCATATACACATATATGATTGATATAACTGTATACCAATAGTTCAGGCTAATGCACGGTGCAAGTGTCTTCTCCCACCACGTTATACCCCCATACCGTGTCCACGTAAAGAACCAGTTCTGGTCACTTAACCCCTAGGTCCCCAAAGAACCCACCCCAACCCATAGGGTCGCCCTCGAAGTAGGGTCAGCGCCCCTGCAGGACCGTGTTGTGCACTATATACACCTGCCGGGCGATCCAGCACCCGGGTCGCTGACACTTCAAAAAGATCCGCAGATCCAGCGTTGTCTCACGAGTAGTTCCTCACTGTCAGGAGATTTCTCACGAGTCTGATCTGACATGTAGTCTGCCGATCCCAAACTACAGATGTGCTCAGGAAGATGCTTCTGTTCCTGACTGCCTACTATCTAAGTGGTAGGTCTCCCTATCTAGGGCTGTTCCCTGCAGTACCACAACTGTAGGTGTCTCAGGGCGCCTGTAATGGGAAGGGATATCCTGGCCTACGCAGTGGGTCACTGACCCCTGTGACACTATCACCTCCTCTCCCCTTGCTCGCCAGGACCCACTAGATAGCCTGGTCTCCACGCCACGCTTCCCTTTCCTCTCTCTGCCAGCAACTCTCAAGCCCTATTGGCTGCCTGGACCCTGTGACCCTGCCTGAGGCTCATGGGAATTTGTAGACCATCCCTAGAGCTGCATCTGATTGATCCCCGCTTCGCGTGCTTCTATCCTGCATGTGCGAACCATCTGAAGGGGTTGCTGCACTATCACTCTCCTGGCTATGCTGGAACCACGGCAACATAGTGCGCCCCTCGCAACAATACCTCGGAGCCCTCCGGCGAACCGCTGGCCAACCGGACAGCCTCCCCACTAGGCAGAAGGTAGAAGCTGAACCTCGAGGACCTGGCTACACTTATGTATTGATAGCTATATTCCTAAAAGCTCTAGAGAAACTCAATAACTCCCCTCTCATTGTGTGGCTAATGTTATAATTTTATTAGATTTGCCACCATCAGTAACATTTCAAGGACTAGCTCAGTGTTTTTCACTAGCGTTCCTAGGAACCCTTGGTTCCCAGGCATCCCTAAAGGGTTCATTACAATTTTCAGGTAATTTTAAAATTTTACCAATACAGGAAGAATTTACCATGTATCTGATCTCAGAAGCGCTATTACAGAGGGTTGGGGTTCCTCAGATTTCACATGAAGTTCCTTAACAAAAAAAAGGTTGGGAACCACTGACCTAGATATTTGGAAGTTGAATCATTGTATTATGGACCAGAGATTTCTGCTGGCATTTTGATTTCTCATTTGTGTTTGTATAGCACCATGTGGCTTTGAGATCAAAGACAATGAAACAAATAATGTAACCAATTAATATATGCAAAATTAAGCAGTAGATCTGTGCAACAAATAATTATTATTATCGTTGATTTGTAAAGCGCCAACATATCCGTAGCACAGTAAATGGGGGTAAAGAGTTATGCATATTACATAAACAAATGACCTACCAATAGGGACCAAAAGCACAAACAGATACAAGAGGTAACGGGGGCCCTGTTTGTGAGTTTACTATCATAAGGAAATAATATATTCTAATAAAGTCTTACTAGTGACAGAGACGTATCGCTGCTTACTGGAGACGTTACCTTGTGAAACTTAATTTTATCCCACAATGCCCATAAAAAATATTTATGGTTTCATATGTAATTTGGAGCACTCTAACAATAATCACTATTGTTGTGAAATCTACTGAGATCGGGTCTTTCATATTACCTTGGCTACTTTAAGGATTTTCTCCAAATCAGACCACAGCTAAAATTGCTAATTTTCATAGAGACAGTCTGCACTTTGTGCTCCTAGTCCTGAAGTCAGCTAAACTCACAATCACAAACCCTCTTTATGTTGCAGGACCTGTTTAAAAAAAAATAAAAAAAATGAATGCATTGCTTTTCAGATACCTCACCCTTGTGATTGTTTTTTAGGCATGGCTTGCTATGTGTAACCCCCACATATGTGTCATCAAAATGCCACAGAGACCTCACACCTATATTCATTGATATTGTATGGATCCTGTAAATCAGACCACTAAAACTGCATTCTAAACTGTTACTGTTCAAAAATAGTATACAATGATACACCTTGTTTAGTTCAGTTTATTTTTTTCACAGGCTGAAATAAATATGTAGTCCCCTCGGGGGTTTGTATGAAAAAGTATAGTTCATTGTTCTTAGTGTAAGCTCTGGTTCATGGCAGTCGCTGCTAACTCTAGCAAGTTGACTGTGTGAAGAGTTTGCATTCAAGAACTCTATATGGGTTTAGCCTGCCACATACTGTAGAGGTTCACCATTAATCTACATGGCCAATGGTATTTATGGCATGGATTTAGCTATTTAATGATATACTGTATAATTATTGTTTTACTTCTGCTTAAGCATAACTGACTTTCTAAAAAAAATACAACAAATCAAACACCTACATATTCTGCAGTTTGTTTTATTAATACTCCTGCCAACAAAATTGTTTCCAAGGGCCACAAAAACTTGACATGTAAATCTCAACAGAGGCTACACCCATGTTGTGCTGTCATAAAGCAACCTACAGTAAGCATGACCATAAGAAAAGGAAGTAGATATTTTTGAGATGCAACACCATGACAGATTAGTTGTCTCAAGACTGGATGGTGAAGAAGATGATTAGGTCTACTGAGCCTAATTTTAATTTACTGGTAATAAAAGTCCATATTTCCAGATGCATGCAGGAGTTTCTTTATTCAGTACTCTCTGGTGTTACTACAGAGAAACAGATTTACATGTGGATAACAGGAAACTAATACTAGAGACGTTAGAAATGCCAGTTACTGTGACTTCACAAGTTAGAGATCTCTTCAACATCTAAATCTGCAACATTTCTAAATATACCGGGGATCCTTTTTATTTACAAAATTAGGATTGGGTCTACATGATTTTTATGATTTATGAATGTGGAAGAGGTCGTGGGGAAAACCACGATGGCAGTTACGCAGACGCATACTGGAGCATGTTAATTCCATTAATTAATCCACTGACACCCCAGTTGGCAGCCACATCATACAACATCATGATGGTGATGTGAATGTTTAACATTTATTTGCATTTATCAATTAAAATGTCCAGCTGGGGGTGGCAATATGAGCAGATGCTACTTCGTATCGAAGCAGAGTGGATTTACAAACTCAAAACACGTCGCCCCAATGGTTTGAAATGAGGGCTTTACTTATACACAATTTATTTGAATATCTGTTCTCTGTTATTATCATTATATTTCAGATATTAGTGTATTAGCCCATATGTGTATACTGACACGTCGCAGGCTCTCTGTCATGTTGGTCCCATTTCTTGCATTCACCCTCTCCCCCTCCCTACTGTTGGGTTTCATATCTCTATGGCATGACTATTTATTATTATAGCTAAAGCAGTAACATTCAGGCATTATTGAAACTCTGCTCTCTGATGTGTTAAAATTCTGGGCATTATCCAATCTGTAATGCCCAGAATTTAGCAGCTTGCAAAGGCAGTTTTCAATCTGTTTATTTCCAGCCAATCAGTTTACAGACAGAGCTGAGACAGGGCAGGGGATTGGTTAGATTGAGTAACAGCTCTGAGACAGAGGCACCGGATTGGTCAGCCACGGTTTGACTCCTCCCCCTCCCGAGCTGACTGAGATTTTCTGAGCATTCAGTTGAATTGGGCGGGTGGGCGGGGGGGGGTGGGGGGGGGGGTGGGGGGGGTGGGGGAGTGAGGGGAGGAGAGTGGTGTCATGCAAATAAGTAAGTGGCTGTCTGCAGTTTCTTGTGGCTTGCAGTTTGTGTGGAGTGTGTCAGTAGCAGGTAGTGTGTTGTGTTGTATCTTGTGTAGAATGAGTGTGTGTGTGTGTATAGAGCACAGTGTGTGTGGTGTAGTCGTGAGCAGTGTTTATGGGTGTAGTACATGATGTTTGTGTAGCAACAGTTTTGTCTGTATGAGGTGCTGGTGTTGTGTGTAGGTGCTGCTGTATAGAGGTGCAGTGTTGGTGTGTGTATGTTGTGTGTGTAGAGGTGTTGTGTTGTGTATAGGTGTTGTGTGTGTGTGTGTGTAGAGGTGAGGTGGGGAGGAGTGAGAGTGCAAAGTTTGTAAGTGGCTGCATTTTTTATTGTGGCTGCAGTGTGGTTGGGTTGTGATGTGATGTGTAGTAGCATTTTGTGTGTGTGTAGAGACTGATGTGTGGGTGTGTGTTGGTGTGTGTTGTGTAAGAATATTGTGTGTGTGTGTGTGTGTGTGTGTGGGTGTGTGTGTGTGTGTGTGTGTGTGTTGTGTGGTGTGTTGTGTGTGTGTGTGTGTGTGTGTATAGAGCTCCAGTGTGTATGTGTGTGTGTGTATGTGTGTGTGTGTGTGTGTCAGTTTACAGAGCAGTGTTTATGGGTGTGATGTAGATGTGTGTGTAGCCAGCAGAGTTTATGTGGTAGAATTGCTGGATGTGTGTGTGTGTGTGTTGTGTCAGTGTCAATGGTTTTATGGGTGTAGATGTGTGTGTATGGTGACTGTGTTGCTGTGCTAGAGCTCGTGTTGTTTGTGTGGTGTAAGTGTGTGTGTGTGTGTGTGTGTGTTGTGTGTGTGGTGTGATGGATGTGTGCTGTAGACACACACACACACACACACACACACACACACACACACACAGTAGTTCTATACACACACACACACACACACACACATCAGCTCTACACACACACAAACTGCTACTACACATACAACAGCACAACACACACACTGCAGCCACAATAAAAAATGCAGCCACTTACTAAACTTTGCACTCTCCCCCCCACCTCTACACACACACACACACAACACCTCTATACACAACACAGCACCTCTACACACACAACATACACACACACACACACACACTACACATACAACAGCACAACACACACACTGCAGCCACAATAAAAAAATGCAGCCACTTACTAAACTTTGCACTCTCCCCCCCACCTCTACACACACACACACACAACACCTCTATACACAACACAGCACCTCTACACACACAACATACACACACAACACTGCACCTCTATACACAGCACCTCTACACACAACACAGCACCTCTACAGACAAACTGTTGCTACACAAACATGCTACACCCATAAACACTGCTGCTGACACTGACACACACACACTGGTGCTCTATACACACACACAGCACCTCTACACAGATATACAACACAACAGCACACACTGCTACTGACACACTCACACACAAACTGCAGCCACAAAGAAACTGCAGACAGCCACTTACTTAT
>WSYH01010287.1:0-23640 GCA_036426205.1 Ascaphus truei | reverse complement strand
GGTGTGCGCCTCTTTGTTTTCTCTTCACAGATTTGTGTTAGGGACTGGTGATCCCTTCACAACGGGCTGCAGATACCAGGGTGTATTAATCATTGCACTTGAATAGCACTGTGGATATTCTAAACACGATACATGGCCTCCTGCAGACGCACTTACCAGAACTCCCTCCTACTGTCTCTGTACGTTCTCCCTACCTACCAATTAGACTGTAAGCTCCTCGGGGCAGGGACTCCTCTTCCGAAATGTTACTTTTATGTCTAAAGCACTAATTCCCATGATCTGTTATTTATATTATCTGTTATTTATTTGATTACCACATGTATTACTACTGTGAAGCGCTATGTACACTAATGGCGCTATATAAATAAAGACATACAATACAATACAATACAATACATTGGAACAGGACTCTTTCTAAGTGGTTTTTTACATTTTTTATTCTATATTTTTTATATATTATTCCTTTATAAAATATTCTTTTATTGGTATGTTTTTTGCAATATTATGCTTTAGTTATTATTGAGAATAGAAGTTTTTATCACATATGCCACCAGCAACAGTTATACCGCCCGCTAGGTTTTATTCAAATAGCCTATAGAAAAATAGTTCTTTATTATACCATCAGCTATATATTCAGGATATTTTATATGCGCTACTTCATATGTTATTTTTTGTTGTGTGTATATATATATATATATATATATATATATATACACACACATTATAATGTTTACATGTATATTTAATTGTTTTCTAAAATCTACTCTGCTTTAGGAACCGCATACGGTTGGACTTCCTCAACATATTAAAATAGTAGAAGTTGGACCAAGAGATGGATTGCAAAATGAAAAGGTAAGTTTGCTAAGAACCCAAATAATTGTTTTCCATTTATAGATTGATATAATAAATATTAATAAATATCAATTGATCATTTAATTTTTCACTTTGGGTGATGTTCTGTTTCTACTTTAATGCTTTTAGATGCAAAATTATGAAGTGCCAGTAAGGGTTACAGCACCCGTTCCAGCATTAACTCTGATTGTCTTTAATTTTAACTATGAAGTACTGTAAATGGGAATTAACATGCAATAATTGATAATTGTGACTCTATTAGCGTTAAAGTTGAAAGTAAACGATATGCACATTTGATCACGTTGTGCAGCTTGCAGGGCAAAAAAAAAAAGAAAACAAAATAATAATGTCCTCTTGAGACATTAAAACTCCCATCTACACCCTGAAGTGCAGCTTGTGGAGCATCAGAAAATATTGCTCACACACAGGATCCCTACAGTACCTACTCTGGTGATCAAAAGAATCCAAAGATGAGGATTCTCATCACAGACTTCTGTACTACTCCATGTGCAGGAGGCTCCATCACTGACTCAGACTTCATCTTACCCCAGGGGATGACATCAGCCCCCAAAGCAGAGGTTGAAGGTCACAGCCAGCAATGTGGACATGCTTAGTTATCTGTATGTATATATGTATGTATATATGTATGTATATATGTATATATGTATATATGTATATATGTATATATATATATAATACAGAAAAGACACAAGTAGTCTCAAAAATGAGCACTCAAAAAATACCCCCAAAAATAATACTTTAATGTCCTCAAATCTAACAAACTAAAACATGATAAAACACAAAACAGAACCCTGAAATAGACAAAGTGACTACATAGTTAGTGTTAGACTATGGTTATTAATTGGAGCACACCCTTTTCAACTTGTTACTGGTGTATGAAAAAAAAAAAAAACTATATATAATATCTATATATATACCCGTAGTATATAATCACAAAGTAATAGATGATACCGTCTGTGGGCTAACGCCAATGCTTTTTTGTGCGAGCTCTTCGAGATACCAGTTCGCCAATAAAGCTTTCGTTAGCCACAGAACGGTATGCATCTATTCTATTTTTTGATTATTGAAGGCTCGGCTAACACGGTAACTGATTACCTCTAAACATGTATGTATAATGTATATATTATGTATGTAATAATATATTATATAGATTATATATATCTATCATAGTCGTCTATCTCTCATTATATCATATATACTATATCATATATAATAGTTATAGAATATAATACATATATACCTATCTACATATATACATATATACATACATATATACCATACAACATATATACATAACAGATAACAAGCACAATGTCCACGATTGCTGTCTGTGACCTTACAAACCTCTGCTTTGGGGCTGATGTCATCCCCTGGGTAAATGAAGTCTGATCATGAGA
Source organism: Ascaphus truei (assembly GCA_036426205.1). Classification (NCBI taxonomy): domain Eukaryota; kingdom Metazoa; phylum Chordata; class Amphibia; order Anura; family Ascaphidae; genus Ascaphus; species Ascaphus truei. The sequence goes on along the minus strand of WSYH01010287.1, from coordinate 21,370 downwards.
GCCTCCTGCACATGGAGTATACAGAAGTCTGTGATAGAATCCTCATCTTTTGATTCTTTTGATGCACCATGAGTAGGTACTGTAGGGATCCTGTGTGTGAGCACTATGTTCCTTTTCTGATGGCCCACCAGCTGGCACTTCAGTTCAAAAAAAAGAAAAAAAAAAGAAGGAGGGGTCGATGGGGATTTTAAATGCTCCAGCGAGGACATTAATTATTTTTGTTTTCCTTTTTTTTTTTGCCCGGAAACTGCACAACGTATCAAATGTTGCATATTGTTTACTTTCAACTTTAAACGCGTAATGAGTCACAATTTATCAATTATTGCATGTTCATTTCCCATTTACAGTACTTCATGTTTAAAAATTAAAAGCAATCAAGAGTTTTACGTGACTGGAACGGGTGCTGTAACCCTTACTGGCCCTTTCAAATTTTTGTGCATCTAAAAACGCATTAAAGTAGAAACAGAACATCACCCAAAGTGAAAAAATTAAATGATCAATTGATATTTATAATATTTAATTATATCCCATCTATATGTAAAACAATTATTTGGGTTCTTAAGATACAAACTTAACCTTTTCCATTTTGCATCCACTCTTGGCCAACTTCTAACTATTTTTATGTTTGAGAAGTCCAAACCAGTATGCGGTTCCTAAAGCAGAGAGATTTTCAGAAAACAATTAAATATACATGTAAAACATTTAATGTGTGTGTATATATAGATATATATATATCATAATAATATACACCTCAACAAAAAAACATATGAAGTAGCGCATATAAATATCCTGAATATATAGCTGATGGTATAATAAAGAACTATTTTTCTATAGGCTATTTTGACATACAACTAAAAGCGGGCGGTAAAACTGTTGCTGGTTTGGCATATTTGATAAAACTTCTATTCTCAAATAAAACTAAGCATAATATGCAAAAAAACATCACCAATAAGAATATAGTTTATAAGGAATAATATATAACAATATAGAATAAAAATGTAAAAAACAACTTTAGAAAGAGTCCCTGTTCCAATGTATTGTATTGTATTGTATTGTATGTCGTTATTTAGTATAAGCGCCATTAGTGTACATATAGCGCTTCACAGTAGTAATACATGGTGGTCATCAATAATAACATATAATATAACTAACAATCATGGGAAATTAGTGCTTTTAGACTAAAAGTAACATGTCTGAAAGATCCCCTCTGCCCCGAGGAGCTTACAGTCTATGTATGGGGTGGGGGGGGGGGGGTTGCCAGTGTGGGGGGGGGGGTGGGAGAACGTAACAGAGACATTATGAGGGAATTCTGGTAGTGCCGTCTGGCATGAGGCCATGTGATCGTGTTTATAATATCCACATTTTGCTATTCAAGTGCAATGAATTCATACTACACATCCCTTGGTATCTGCAGGCGTTGTGAAGGGATCACCATCCCCTAACACAAATCTGTGAAGAGAAAACAAGATGTGCGCGGCACCCGTGTAGTGTAATTATCGTTATAAAATATATCTTAACAGGAACTAATCACTCAATGCCCACTGAATTGATTTTACACAGTACTTTTTGTGAGTGGACATTTGATTGATATATAAAATATATATTTACTAACGATAATACCCTAGGTGTCGCCTGTTTTTTTTTCTTCCTCTTCAATATATATATATTATATATATATATCTCTATCTAATCTCATATCTCATCTATTTATATGTATGTGTGTGTATATCTACTATATCTAGTGGATATTTGTGTGGCTGTAAACGATTTTTCTGCGCCTAGCCTGAGACCCACCCAATCCTCACATTGGCCTCCTGTGGTCTCACCAGTCCCCATTACAGTGTATGGTCTGGTGGTGTGCACCTTTGGCAACAGGACTCCTGATCTCCCCGACAATGATGTTGTGTGGGGGATTTTCAACCCAGACAGCACAGAGGTGAGTGTGCTGAGTCCTACCTTATATCCAGTGCAGCGCCTCCCATCCTCATCAGGATCCCTTGCGTCCGCTTGGCGGGGATGATTCTGATGAGGAACTCCTTATGGTGATGCCTTCTCCTTCGAGTAATTTCCAGACTCACCACAGGGAAGTGTCTTTATTCAAGGTCATCTTATTGGCATTGTGGTATGGGCCTGCTGCCCCTCACAGCTATCAGCTTACGCCCTCATTCTTTGCTGCCTTCCATCTGGAAGTTCTCCTTCTCTAATGGGTTGCTTTCCTCACCTCTCCCTTAGGAGGATTAACAGCTTCTCGTCTCTCTGCTCAGAGCCTGCACAGACTCACAAGCTGCATGAGACTAAACTGCAACACTGTTGCAAGACTTCCGTGCCTCTCACTGAACAGCGGCAAGGCACATAACACCATGAAACAGAACTACTAACTTTAGGCATGCTGTGTCTTATATCACCTCAGGAACGGCACATCCTGGATGTCACTAAGGGTTGGACTCAAAGCTGTTTCTTCACTTGCTTGCCTTGGGACATATGACACCCCTCACCAGGTTTGATTTACAAACTCCATGATGACCTTACTGGCCAAATCCTGCATACTTACCCAGTTTTTTAACTGCCAGCGATGAGAAATAGATATGTACAACACCAATTATTATTAAGTACTTGGCTAACAAATTCCTCCCCCCTGGTGGAACCACCAACGAACCATTAACCCATATGTCTAACTAAATAGGTGATTAATATAATGTTAATAGAAGACACATGAATGTTATTGTAAAGACAAACCAATGTGAAAATGATTATTCAAGTGTTGCTTTCAAATATAACTACAATACATTTGAATAATGTGTGTGCTCTAAAATCTAATATCAGTGGGATAGTTGGTTACTTAGTAGTTCATATTTCTCCACCATTAAGGACACTGTGGCAACTTCACATCTATTACCATCTCGGGTGAGATTGAACCTGTTGCTTTGATACAGTCAGTTGTGAATCAACTATTTTTTCTCACCTAGTGAGCATTGACTTTATTATATGGATTAAAGAACACAAGTTTTTCTTATTTTACCATGGAGTGTGCGCTTTTCATTTTTTCTTTTTAAAATATATATATACTTTTCACACCAAAAACATCCCGGGTGCAGTTCCTTTTGTGGGACCACGCCAGGATACTCATTCCTGAAAGGAGATTGTTTTGTGTGGCCAGGCATATTACACATAAAACATATTGTATCCTCCATTTTCTACCTTCAGGTGTATTCTTCACCTTGAACTACTGGAGGCACTATTTCATTTACACACAGCACTTGCTAGCTGCAAATTTACTCGCTTCAGAAAATATTGGTTTTCTGCTTGAGTTCAGTACCTTTAAATCTTCTGACCCCTTGGTCCTATTGCATCCACACTTCACACACTCTCTGTGCATGCTGTAAACACAACTGGTCCTACACATTGGGACAAACTTTGCTTGCTTTCCACTTCAGTTGGGCGGCCATTTTAAATCCCCGCATTTATCTTCAAACCCACAGTTTCCACTGCTTCTGCCTTAGGGACTGCCCGCATTCTCCACCATATTGTGATGCCGACACCACATTGCAGTCTCTTTTGTCCCAAATGAGGCAGGAAACGCTGTATTTCTATATACATGGGGTTTATTTACAGGGATAAATAATATGAACAGGCCCACCGTCCTTTTAAGAAAAAACAAATAATAAAATCAAATCCTATTTCCATTAGGAAAGCTATCTGACTTCTCAGCTCCAACCCTTACTAACCCGGCTGCCAGCTAAGCCAGTTGTCAGCACAAAACATGCCCTAGCATAAGCAATAAGGTAACAGCAGTCTTTGTAAACAATAGAAAGGGTTGTGCTTATCTGTAAGTCCAACCGGCGATGTCACTGCTTCAGCACAGCTCTCTCAGCAGTGTCTCTCAGACTTCTTTTACCAGCCTCCATTAGCTGGGGAGCTCCTCTGTCCTCATCCCTTCTCTGGGAAAAACTGTGTCACAGTGCCTTGCTGCTTCCATGCTTTTAAGGCACATCCTGATTAATTAGCCAGCAGGTGACCAGCCAAGCCAGAGAGGATTAACTCTATGAGAGCTGCAAAGTCATATAACTGCCCTATTCAGCCCCTAGAGGACAGCGATGCTACTACATAGGTGAGACAGGACAGGGGCTAAACAAGAGAATGAATCTCTCTGATCCGGACATGCGCAGTTGCGCCGAATCCACCATTGTTTCAGCCTTCACCTAAGATGGTGGCACGCAGGAGCAGCCGAGGGAGCAGACCCCAGACCGGAGTGCAGGTGAGGTAAGATATCTCCATTCCCCCTGCACCGGTTGTTATTGAGGCGATACGAAGCTCCCCCGTGTGATGCCCCAGTGTCTGACGCATTCAGAACACTGCCCTGCACACGGAAGCGCAAGACAGACACATTGACAATTGGTATCTCGAAAGCTCGCACAAATAAAAGCATTTCGTTAGCCACAGAACGGTATCATCTATTTATTTTTTGATTTTATATATATATATATATATATATATATATATATATATATATATATATACTGTGAGAACCTGGTTTTCTATGTAAATGCTGTGCCAATTCTTACACATTCTATAGACTCACTTTCTACGCTTCTGTTTCATTTTATGGCCACACTGCCCTCCCAGGCCTGATTTATACACCTGCTTTTTCAACTCCTACTCTTGTTATCGTCCAATACCTGGGAACTGGGAACTCTCTCCTGCTACCTCTCTCCCTGAATCTCATTACGTCCTCACTATTGCTTTTCCTGTTTCCTCACTCCTTTGTACATTTTCTGTACTCCCCGCATCCTCCTATCCACATTTCTTCCCCTCTCCTCCCTTCCACCAATGCCTGTCTTCATACACTGCACCACTATGTACACACCTCTTTCCCAACAACTTCGACCCCCTCAATAAAGCGCCCCCACAAATCCTCTATTCACCTCCTCTCTCTCTCTCTCTCTCTCTCTTTCTCTGCTCCTCCTTGCTGCTGGGGATATCTCTCCTAGTCCTGAATCCACCCATAAACACCTTCTCTCACCCACGCCTCCCGGCCACCTCTTTCCCTGCTAATGGTGTTAACCCATCTAATTTAATACCGACCACCCTTATTTTTTGTATTATTATAATTCCCTGTACTGTATTGTCTTTGTAAAGCACGGAGTACACTGTCAGCTTTATTTAAATGTAGCCCTCTTTCCCCCCCACCCTCTGGGAAATTGCCTGCTACTACGGTGTGTTCTGTGGCTGGTGGTGCATACCTGCAGGTAAACAGGAGGCAGGAAATCTCTGTGGTGGTGTGGGGAGTGTCAGGACAGGCTCACAATGAATCTTCAGTGGTCAGCGCCTCCAGTCCAAGAGGATCCTGAGGGTGCAGGATGCACCTCATGGACACTTCTTCCTTTACTAACCATGCTTCAAGGACTACACCAGTTGTTGCTTTGACTGAAGATTATTGGCAGTATATCAGGTACATTCACTGGATCATTATCACTGTACCCTATCCCTCCTTGGAATAGGCCTCAGTCACTTCTCAATTTGAAGACTTATCTTCATGTCTGATTACTCTGGCATCTATTCCAGAAGACTCCTTTCACTCTGATGTCTAACCCAGAACATCTTCACTCTCTGATGGCTATCCCAGACAAGACCCTTCTCTTACTCCTTTCACTACACTGTATAGATGAGAACACAACCCCCCTTCCTTCTCTAGGGAGTGGCTAGTGAGCCGGCCTATTATTGTCATACACCCCCCCTTACTCCAGTGAGAGGCCACTCATAACTCTATTGCTCCTCCCTGCTGAACAATATAACATCACACACTAAACGTTAGAACAGACCTCATAGGAATCATGCCCACACTGCCCACACCTTATGGGGACTTACAATGGGGAAAGCGCCTATTCTCTCCATCTTTACCCAGCTAACCCAATGCCAGCCGCTGGACAGGCTCCACAAAGTCAAAAGGTGTCCCCACAGGGTGCCCTTTGTTCTCCTCGCCCACCAAATGGTCTTCCCACCTCTGGACATCCTCTCCTCTTTGAACTACGGACTCTATACAGACATGCCGGCGTCTATGCTGATGCCCTGGCTGACTGTATAGAGCCGTATAGTAATTGTAAAACATCTTATAAAGTACACTTTAATAAAGAATATATTTTGGGGAACCTTATACTTATATGGGAAATGGTTTGGGGATATTTGGGCTCGAAATCCAGGCGTCTGGGGGCCACTGGGTAGCCCTGGTGTAATTCACCCCACGTCATGCAAATCATGCCTGCTCGCTGAGGGGAATTAAACGACTACCGGTAACTATGGCCCCCGAACTCCTGCAAACAAAATAATTGCATTTCCACCCAAATATCCCCCCTAAAACTGACGCATAAGAAATCTCACAGTTCTAGGGCCAAGGGAACATGAAAACAGAAAAAAGCAGGGGTCACTTTATTTTCTACATGTATAATCCCTTGTTCCTGGCTTACAGAGCTACCAGGGACCCCACGGTTCCAGGGGTAACCAGAGGGCTTAACCGTTATTGTATAGCCTGGTTACCCACTCCCGTCACAGTGACCTTGGGCAAGTCACCTTGAAGCCAATGGGAGTTTCCATGCGATTGGGCCCCGATCAGCACTATGGCAATTGATTGAATCACCCCTCCTTCGTCACCACACATAAGATCGTAAGCTCTTTGGGCAAGAGACTAGTCAAAATTCTGTGCTGTACATATCGCTCTGTACACTACCAACGCTATGCAATAAAATACTCTATATGATATTAGAGTGAGAGAAGCAGAGGCCGCATGAATAAAACATTGCAGAATAAGTCAAACGTTATCCTTATCAGTAAATTCTTCTCATGCACCGGTTACACCCTCAGGATGCTTCGCTTCCCCTCACGCTCTGACACATGTCCTCACATTTCATCTGACATTTATTTGCAACCTTTTCAGTCCCCCCCCTGTGATCTTCATCTGTTAGGATGGAGCCCGTAAGGCTCACGCCAGCCTTGCCCTTGGTCACAGATGGGCTTTCATTTGCCAGCCACCTGTTATCTTTTGGATTTCTGTTTTGCCAACTGATCCAGAAAGAGTAACACCCCCCCCCCCAAAAAAAAAGTATTCCAACAACATCTGCCCCTTTTTCACAGGATCCGTGGTAACATTTACACCTCCGTCTACGTCTCCCTATTATGCAGTTGCAAAGTGAAATGAAGCCTCTTGTTGACCATTGGTTTCCACACGGGGATCGCTATACGCACAGTGATGTGCATAGTGGAGTTTACAGTGTAAATTGCCCTAAAATGATTGAAATCCCACGTGTGAGCACATTCACATGTCTCAGACAGGTCTGCCACCCTGCCTTTCCTCATTATCTCTTAGCATACAGTGCTTTCACTGCAGCAAGGGATTCTGGGAAATCACACACAAATGAGCACAGCACAGCATGTAAACCTTCTGCTTCTTATCCATTTTAACATGGAGCCCTCTAAGTGTATGCCTGCCGTATTACACAGCTCTTCAGCACAGCCTGGGTTACAGAGGTACCTAGTCCATAAACCTACTCAGAGACAGCTGTTTTGGGATCCCATCAGTGTGAGTCTGGTTATACTGGCTTTGCAATATGAAGCTGGGATAGTTTTCAACCACACATTATATAAATTATGGTGAGTAAAAAAAAAAGTGACCCAAACCCTCCACCGCACAGTGTGCAGCCGAGGCTGCAGGGGAAGCGACGTATGCAAACAGATAAAAGTGGAAAGCACGTGAATGTGCTCCCAAGTTATACTCTATTTCCTGCACACTGTACGGTGGAGGATTTTGTCAGTAGTAGCAGTAGATATATTATATGTCTCGTGGAACAGAAAAGTGTGCTCTGGTGCAGAGGTTTGCAAACTGGGGGACGCAAGGGCGGGGGCGGTCACGTAGGTCTCACGCTCTCCCCCAAGACTTTTAAGTTAAATGCCAGGGGGATCGCGTGAGGCCTCTGTAACTAACTTACCTTGGCTTCCAGCTGACGCATCATCATGGTAACCCGGCATCAAATTATGCTGCAGGGTTTTTAACTCAATTTGTCACCCAGTAACATACCCCAACGTATCTCAGAATATCACGACATTCCCGCAGTATTGAAAGACAGCATTGGTGCATGTGGGAGATGTTGCGTTCTTCTCAAGGATGTCTTCTTTCTACCCTCTTTGTATCTAAATCCCTCTCCCGCCTTAAACCTTTTTCACTGACTGCCCCACACCTCTGGAATGCCCTTCCCCTCAGTACCCGACTAGCACCCTCTCTATCCACCTTTAAGACCCACCTTAAGACACACTTGCTTAAAGAAGCATATGAATAGCACTGTGGATATTCTGAACACATGATACATAAAGCTTGGCCCCCTGCAGACACACTTACCAGAACTACCTCCTACTGTCTCTGTACGTTCTCCCTACCTACCAATTAGATTGTAAGCTCCTCGGGGCAGGGACTCCTCTTCCTTAATGTCTAAAGCACTTTATTCCCATGATCTGTTATTTATATTATCTGTTATTTATTTGATTACCACGTGTATTGCTGCTGTGAAGCGCTATGTACATTAATGGCGCTATATAAATAAAGACATACAATACAATGTGTGCAGAGGTGAAACCAGGAGACGGTTTGGGGGAAAATCAATGTAGGCTTTTATTCAGCCAAAATACCATAATCAAAAACTCCGGCTTTTCCTCCACCCAGGTGCAGCAAAAACAGGGTAGCATGAAGAGAGCTTACATTCAGCACAAGAGAGCAGCAAAAAACAAACATGTCTAGCTCCTATCTGGAGCGCTGGCTCCTGGCTGCGGTGGGGGAGGGCGGGGGTCGAAGTGTAGCGTGGTCTGTCTGCAGCATTTCAGGGTGCGTACCTCCCTGGATCAGAGAGCCCTCAGACTGCTGTAATCCAGCCTGCTCTCAGGCTGAGATTAACCAGCTCCCTGCTGGACTCAGGAGGTACACATATGTTTCCCGTGCAAAGCTCTTAGACAGAGTAACCACACTGTCACAGTGCAGAATGTCACAACGTACAGTATCACACCATGTCTCCACAGAGGGAACAATAAAGCCTGCTACATCTATTCATAAACCCTACATTAATGCCCAAATTCACTAGGAGCTGTTACTGGATCTAGGCACAAGAATACTGGAGGAGGCCCATCTAATCTGGTAGCAGTTTATAAAGGTCAAACCGTTCATCTCTGGCCCATTACCCTTCCCCTTTGGACAAAGGACATGTATGCTAAATGTAGACTAAAGTATTCAGAATAATGCTAAATTCTGTAAAATACATACATTTGTGATCAGATATGGCAGGAATCATTACCCACTGAAATGATGCTGGAGAGCAGATTTAATGGTTTAACTTGATACAGATGCGTTTAACCACACAGGGAACACATGAGACTAAGCCGGGGCGTGTCTAGGGCTTATATTTTTTGGTGGGTGTTATATACAGAACAATCATAGCCGTTTTATCTCAGCTTCTGCAATTCAATCTACTGGGAAGCGATTTCTCTGTCCGTGATGCCTCCGAGCCTGAGATCAGAAGCTTCCATGATATAGGAGAAGAGGATTTCAGTATATTACATAGGAGCAAAAGAGAATACGGATTGATTGGGCTGTCCAATTATTATATGATATCTACTGTAGGAATAGTTTTTTTTTAAATTACCAGAGAAATAGTTGCATACCTTACAGTACCATTAACATTACTTGTTAACTTTCTCTTTGGGGGGTACTTTATTTCATATTACTTGTATTTCTGAACACCCGTTCACTGAGCTCCCTGCCATTGCTTGTGTCCAGACCTGCGCCTCACTAGGGGGCTTTCTCTTTGATTTCTGACATTTGACAGCTGGTCAGATCCTTGTAGCAATCGCAGAACCCAGGAGCCTGACCGTCTGTGGTTCTCAGGTTCAATGGACATTAGACTTTCTCCTTCTTTTTAGGAATTCTTCCTTTCCCCTGCGCAGAATGACCGCTTTGCTGAGGTTTCTCTAGAGCAGCGGTGGCCAACTCCAGTCCTCAAGAGCCACCAACAGGTCAGGTATTAGGGATATCCCTGCTTCAGCACAGGTGGCGAAATCAGTCTTTGACTGAGCCACCGATTGAGCCTCCGTTGCTGACTCAGGGATATCCTTAAACCTGACCTGTTTGTGGCCTTTGAGGACTGGAGTTGGCCACCCGCTGCTCTAGAGTATTATACAAATCAGCACAAGCTTGTACACAACCACGCTCCTCATCTTACGCTTCAGCAAATAGTCTTTTACTTTAAAGCAGCATTCCCGGCTAAAGTCTAATAAAATAAAAAAATGAGTTCTGAAGCAGGCGGCCCCCTTAATTAACCACATGAACTTCAGCTCTGGGGACCTCCTGGTACCCAAGATACTTAGCTCAGTAGGTGCTGCTGTTACTTCCTGGTTCCTAAATCGGATGTGGCAAACGGGCCAATAGGAAGCCATGACATGATATCTTGACTTAATATTGGCCGGCGGACCACAGAAGATTTAAACCTCCATTTTGTTTGACCAGCCAAATCAGGGGTTGGTACTGGGGGCACCTTCAGAGGTAAGTATTTCAGGAACAAAAGGGTCCACACAGCTGAAATTAACACGGTTCAGCCCCCGAGAACCCCCTGCCCCGGGACATACCTTTAATACTGTAATGGGACATGATCTTATAATCCGGACAAACATCTCTGGTGTGATGAGAATTAACAGGGATATTATTAGAAAACTGTTTACTTAACAGAAGAAAGTTATACCGTTTGCTCTGGCTCAGTGAAAACCAGCATTGGCATTTGAAATGTTAGCTCATAACATTAGTATGTACCTTCTCACTGAGCCCATATCACAACTGTCAAGGTCCAGACGCTCCCTACGGGAAGCTCAGTCAGGCATGAGGCCAGTGTGACACTTCCAGGTCAGGTTCCTGCAGGTATCTGGAGGACGCTGTGATGTTTGCCAAATACTCTACAGCCCTGAGTGAGCTGGAAGTGCGGAATACATGCCAGTAAAGACATAAAACCTTACTTTAACGCAGCATTTCACTGAAATCCTACATATGTTTTTAAAATAGACAGATGGGGCAAAATTGGAGTAAAATGCGTTGGTACACAGGTGTAGGGTTAAAATGCCCCGTTTTTACGCCATTATTTTCCTTGATTCATACAGCTGCCTACAGATTTTCCTCTGCTCCTGGGTTTGCCATCTTTTGTCTGACCTTCCTGGTGTTTTTTGTATTATAGCTGGAGCAGGAGACTCAGTCCCCGTGCTGCTGCCTTCTCCTTGTCTCTGAGGACAGTCATCAATTGTTCTGTCAGGTGAGTGCACACACATCACACGATAACATGATACAATGCAGCTCAGTGGTCAATATATTTATGTTTGAGAACAAAGAGAAAAGTACAGCTAAAAAGAACCATCAGCAAACTTTTACAGATTTTCCACACAAAGCCAATATAATACTGAAAAATGTACAATAAACAGTTATATCTCAAGATAGATATTCCTTAGTGAGAAGAGTCTTCACAGATGTATGAGAAATGTTCCACTTTTCCTGCACATGGGCTATGTACATATATGATATTGCTGGTAGAAGACACACACAGCTCAACTCCGTTACAATGCGAATCCGCTTATAACGCGATGCAAGTGTGGCTCCCAATTTTCATATTTATGAATACTTTAGAACACTATTATTGGTGTCTTAAATACTTTATTGTACAATGCATACAATTGTACATTATTTCTAACGCGATCCGCTTATACCGCAAAGTGATTCTTTGGACCCCAAGCACAGTGTTATAAGGGGGTTGAGCTGTATGTTGCACAGGGAGGATCCAATATCGATAACATTTGATTAGATTTAGTCAGATCCATACATAGAACAAGCCTACATGAAGGTGACATCTGTTGCTGGCAGTGCTGTATGAGGGTTGGCTTGTTTGTGAGCTCCCACAAATTGGACGATTTACCCCAAAGTGGAAGTACAGGTAACTGACAGCCAGTAGACAGTTTTCTGCTCCTGTTTACATATGTTTGTGTCTTGTATACAACAGGTTGTCCATATCTTAGTTACTTCCTTGTATACAGCTCTCTTTTTCAACATTTTACCCCTTTGAGTGCCCGAGGGGCCTCAGGGCTGCTGTGACCACAGGGTCACATGACTGCTCCGCTACTGATGATGTAACAGAAGGGGAGGAGTTATCCTCCTTTCATCCGCCATCTCTTCAGATTGAGTCGTGCAGGACGTGATTTCCACTAAGAAAACAAGCATTGTTTTGGAGACATACAGTAGCTACTACATCATGGGTCACCCAAGGTGCCAGAAGCCATGATGAACTACCTACAGTACATCGCAAGGCACTCAAAGGCCATAACTTCCTGTCAATCATGCCCAACGTCCTGACAAGCTTCCTAACAATTATGTACAACGTGCTGTCAAACTTCCTGTCAATCATCCAAACTTCCGGTCAAATTTCCTGGATGAAATAGCATGTTAGCTAGTCTCTCAAATGGCTGTTTCAAAACAATGGCCCTTCCCCACTAGTGCATTGGGTATGTCTTGCTGCAACGTGCCAGTGTATATATACATATACACACACACCCCTATCTGCCCCCGGCTGCAGGGATAGTGTGTACAGTTAACTGGAGGTGGATATAATATAGTCTGTGTACAGTGACAGGGTTTTTACCTGCTCACAAAGGTGTTGGTTCAGCGTTTACTTTAATCCTCTCAGGGTGTCATTGCTGAGTCCGTGCTGTAATCAAGGACTTAATGAAAGGAAAAGAGAAAGGCGCCAGGAACTTTTAACTTGAGTCTTTATTTACAAAGCAGCATATCCATAACAGGACAGGTTTTCCTCACAGTCTGAGATTTGGCACCCTAGCTTCCTCTAAGGCTACCGGCAGGTGATGCTCACTCTCCTTAGAGCTCTTGCGTACCGAGGGCTGATCAGGGGATTTAACCCTGGCGGCTCCTGGCTTAGGCCCACTCTCTAGCAAGCTAGATTAAAGGGACCACCCCTTCTAATAGCTTAGATTACTCATTACTCGGGGTCCAAATTCTAGCGGGCCCCCCTAATTATGGGAATTTGTCCTAAACTGGGAAAACAATAAAGGTGTTGTGGCTGTTTTACCGGCTAGACTAGCCTGGAGACCTCTCTGGAATCCTCCTGGATCTTACAGGATCCTCCTGATGTTGCATAGCATCTGGTCATAAAAGGGTGGCTCCCCACCTTTTATAGCTAGGGTGTGGCCAACAGTTTGCCCCCAGGGAGAAGGAGCGGCTCAGCGAGTAAAGACACTGACTGGCACTGAGTTTGAAGCAGGGGAACCTGGTTCAATTCCCGGTGTTGGCTCCTTGTGACCTTGGGCAAGTCACTTTATCTCCCTGTGCCTCAGGCACCAAAAACATAGATTGTAAGCTCCACGGGGCAGGGACCTGTGCCTGCAAAATGTCTCTGTAAAGCGCTACGTAAAACTAGCAGCGCTATACAAGAACATGCTATTATTATTATTATTATTATTATTATTAGTATCTGGGAAGAAATACCTGTTGCCACTTGCTCACACTACTGAGCATGTGACCTTCTGGCAACGTGCAGAAGTCACGGGGCCCAGCATGCACCTGAAGGGAAACATTTAGATCAGGCCTGCACAACATGCGGCCCGCGATGACTCCGGTCAGGCGACAGTTAATTAATTAATTTTTTTTTTAAAAGTTTGAAAAATGGCGGCGATTCCCCTCACGGCGCGCATGCGCAGGGCCCGCTCCCTCCCTCCCCCCCCCGCTCGCAACGTGGGACGGAGTGGGAAGTAAAACAGCCAGCTCCTCTGCGGCAGAGGATTGGATGACTGTGGTGGAGCGTGCTGTGCGCGCGCGCACCCTCAAGTGCCCCCAACTCGCAAGTAAAGTCGAAGTCTCTACTGCAGCCAGGTACATGTCACTGCCTCACCTGGTGCTGTCCTGTCCTCCATTGCGGTGCCACGCTGCTCACTGAGTCTCACTCTGTCAGTCGTGTGTGTGTGTGTGTGTCCCCTAGGAATTATACATTCTTTTGATTTGAGTTGCAGGGGGGGGGGGGGATGTTTCAACCTTGATGGGTATCATCAGTGTGAGGTTGGTTTATACAACTGCAGAGGTGCAGACCTGTCTAAAACGTGAATGTGCTCACAAGTGATATTCTTTATTGGCTATACTGTATGCTAACGGTGCTACGGTGAAGATTTGTTGTCGCCTTTTTCACCCACCATAACTTAAAATGTGTCAAAAAAAGCCAGTCCAACCACCTCACACTGATGAGACCCAAAAGGTCGAAACATCTGTCTGTGAGTGGTTTGACATCTTTTTATCTAATCCCATGCTGTGCTTAAAAGATATGTGAACACCAGATCATTTGCTTATACAGGTTTCCTGTAAAAATGGATTTCATCCGAAGGTCTAGGGACATGCAAAGGGCGACCAGTCCTTCCAGATCTGTGGGTAGGGCCCTGTACGTTAATTCGTCCTTCAGCCTCTCCCCAATGCCCTAATGGAAAACAGCCTTCAAAGCACCCTCGTTCCAATTGGTCTCTGCTGCCAGGGTCCTAAATGCAATAGCATATTGTCCCATAGTGCGATAGCCTTGTTTTAACTGTAGTAGTGCAAATTCAGCAGAAGCCGCACGGCCGGGGGTGTCAAAGATTGTCCGGAAGGTCTGCATTAAGGCGACAGAATCGTCCAACAAAGGAAAACCCTTTTCATAAAGAGGTGACACCCAAGCTAATGCTTCATCCGTGAGGAGCAAGAAGATATATGCCACTTGAGAGCAGTGGGTAGAGAAGGATGATGGTTGTGTGTCGAACTGCACCTGGCTCTGGTTCAAGAATCCTCTACAAGCTGAGGGAAGCCCTCCATAGTGGAAGGGAGTCGAGATCCGGGGCTCTTTTCAGACCACAGATACTGGTGCAGTGTGACTGCAAAGGGTCTGCAGTGTAGCGGAGATTGCATCTAGTTTCTGATCCAGCATAGTTAGATGGGTAGAACGGTGTTCGGTACCTCTGCGGGGTCCATTGCATGGCTCGTGCAATGTGTAACGTTGCTGACTGCAAACAGGTAACGGACCCGCAGGGCAGAGATAGGGAGTAATACACTGACCTTGGCCTGGGATCAGAGGCCTGGTATGCAAGGGTAATCAGGTACATTCCGGGGTCGAGGCAGGCAAAGGGTAATCAGGTCCAGTTCCGAGGTCGAGGCAGGCGGCAGGCAAGGGGTAGTCTATATATATATATATATATATATATATGTGTGTGTATATATATATTGTGACAGAAACCAGGGGATGGTAATAAATTCCATATATAGGGCTCCCAGGATACTGAACAGTTTCTATCCTGTTTAGGCTGGAAAGTGCAGCCACATAATACATGCACTCCATCCCACAGTTTGGCAAGTCCTGGAATTGAGGGATGAGGGATCCAGACCAGAGTTTGTCTGCTGCCTGATTTCTGTCACCTGTCCTGCTAGTTAGAAATCAGGTATTTAAGACTGATTTCCTGGTTCCTCTTCCCTCTCCCAAGAGCCTGGAGGCAGGAAGACTGCTGGAAGCAAAGAGGGGAAAAGCCTCTCCCCAAACAGGTTAATCCATTCTACTCCTTTTTTCTAAAACTGCAAAGTTCCTTATTTTTGTTGTTGGAAGTGGAAAAGCCACTCCAATCCTGAGTCAGGGAAACCTTAGTTAAGTTAGTGCTCAGGTGAGCAGGATTTTGTTTTGCTTGTGTTTCTTTTGTATGCACTGTGGCAGTCTCAGTGCCTGGGACTGAATTAAACAGTAGCCTGCTTAAAGGAACAGCACGTTACGCCTCGTCATTTAACCTACCCTAAAAGACCGTGTTCTAACAGTCCCGAACAGACGGCGGAGCCCCAGAGTAAGCCGTTTGTCACATATGGCGGAGAATGCGGGCAGAACACTAAAAGGTCTGCGGGTTAAAGAACTTTAAAAAAAAAAAAAAAAGTTTTTTTTTTCTCCAAACAAGATGGAGGACGTGGTGAGTGCGCTGGTACGCAATGTCGCTGCCCAGAAAGACGCGAATGAAATCCAGCAACAGCTGTTAATAGCCCAGCAAGAGACTAATCCAACCCATCAACAGCTGTTAATAGCCCAGCAAGAGACTAATGCAAACCAGCAACAGACGAATGCAGCTCTGCAAAACGCGAATGCAAACCAGCAAGAGACAAACCGCTTGCTGAGAGAGGAGCAACAACGGTTCGCCCAGGGCTTACAACATGAACTCGAGATGCTGAGAGGGACTATCAGTAAGACTCCACTGGCAGAGGCAGCCCCAGTCCCGAAAATGACCAGGGCAAGCCACTACCTTCAGAATATGGGGCACTCGGATGATGTTGAAACCTTTCTTTTGAACGCACGGCACAGAGCGAGGGTTGGCCAGAAGCTGAGTGGGCCAGTCTAATCGCACCCTTCTTAAGCGGCAAACCCAGAATGCTTACTTTGATCTAGAGCCAACCGAAGCTAACGTCTATGCAAAATTGAAGTTCGAGATCCTCGCCCGCCTCGGCGTAACCACGGCCATTCACGCCCAAGGGTTCCATGCATGGTCCTTCATGTTGGATAAAGCTACCCGATCCCAGATGTATGACCTCATCCACCTCGCTCGGAAGTGGCTACAACCTGAGATCAACTCAGCAAGCCACATCGTGGAATGGTTGGTCATGGACCAGTTCTTGAGGAAACTTCCCTCTGCCCTACGCCGTTGGGTCAGTCAGAGTGACCCCCACAATGCAGACGAGCTTGTGGCCCTCGTAGAAACGTTCAATGCAGCAGAAGAGCACCCGCAACCCATAGTCGTGGAGCAACTCCACTACCCAAGGTTCCAGGACTCTTCCAGAGATGGTAAAATAGTACCAGGGTTAAGGGGGGCTGAAGAGCGATGACCGCCTTCACACAGCACCAGCAACAGTGACTCACATACTAAGGGTAACAGCCAACGTGGGGAGCCGAAAAAGGGCTCTAAGTGGGACACAAACTATGTACCTAAATGTGTAAATTGTTATGAGAGTGGCCACACCGCGAAAGTCTGCCCACTAAATACTGAACCAATGCAATGCAACAGCGTTGAACCTTATTCGTTGTGGTCTCAATGTATGGGCCCTAGCCCAGAGGACCCCTTGAATAACCATATCTGGGCATTTGTAAAGGTAAATGGTAAGAGGGTTCGGGCACTACTTGACTCTGGGAGTATGGTTACACAAGTTTCCGAATACCTGTTGCCTATTGGGAAGAAACAGGTAAACAGTTGACAAAGAGTGGCAATTTGTTGTATACATGGGGATAATCACGAATATTCCACTGTTGATGTTCTTATTGAAACAGAGTTTGGTTCTTTAGATTTGAAAGTGGGTATAGTACCCAAATTGGCACATGATGTGTTAATAGGGACCAACTTTCCCCATTTTCTAAAAATGTGGTCCTCCTCTCAGAATAGCGCCCAGAGTTCAATAGCGGACCATAAAGAAGTAATAGAAGAAACAAATTTGTTCCCTTTTTCAGAAATGGAGGTTGACGAGGGCCCAAATAAAAAGGGGAAAGAGGAAGAGTGCTGTAAAATCCCCTTTCCCATGGCCACCTTGGTAGGGAATACCCCAAATCAAGATGTTGAACAGGCGCTTACCACCCCAGAACAGGATAAGACCTTCGCTGACCTAGAGGTCAGTCCTGGGGGTTTTAAAAAGGCCCAGTGGGAAGACCCCACATTAGCGGAAGCAAGGGGGAATATACGGGACCAGAATAGTACTCCGGGCCAACCAGATAGGTCACTTGCCTACCCCTACTTTGAGGTACAGAATGACCTAGTATATCGGGTTGATAAAAGGAAATCAATTATAACTAAATAATTGTTGGTACCACGGACATTCCGTAATGTAGTATTACACCTCGCACATAGTCACCCATTGGGGGGACACCTGAGGGTGGAAAAGACAAAAGAAAAGGTTCTCTGAAACTTCTATTGGCCTGGGGTTCTGGCAGAAATTACAAATTATTGCTCCTCATGCCCAGAATGTCAGATCACTGCCCCGTTCAAAGCATATTGTAGCCCATTGGTACCCCTTCCCATAATAGATGTACAATTTGACCAGATTGCTATGGATCTAGTAGGACCCCTAATAAAGTCTGCTAGGGGACATCAGCACATATTGGTAATATTAGATTATGCCACCCGATATCCGGAGGCAGTTCCCCTACGTAGCACCTCTGCTAAAAACATAGCAAAAGAGTTAATAGTTCTGTTTACCAGGGTCAGAATTCCTAAAGAGATCTTAACTGACCAGGGAACACCATTTATGTCCCAAGTAACAAAAGAGTTATGTAAACTCCTAAAAATCAAGCATCTAAGAACCTCAGTCTATCATCCACAAACAGATGGTTTAGTGGAACGGTTCAATAAAACCTTAAAGAGCATGTTACGCCAGGCGGTCTATAAGGATGGGAAAACTGGGATTGTTTGTTACCATACCTGTTATTTGCCATTAGGGAGGTTCCCCAATCATCCACAGGCTTCTCCCCGTTTGAACTATTGTATGGCCGACACCCAAGGGGCTTACTGGATATAGCCAAAGAGACTTGGGAACACGAGGTTACCCCATACAGAAGTGTAATAGAGCAGGTTGCCCAGATGCAGGACCGCGTAGCTGCAGTCCTACCTATAGTGAGGGAACACATGGAAAAAGCTCAGGAGGCCCAGAGAATACGTAAAATAAGGGTGCTAGGGTCAGAATTTTTTTTTCAGGCGATAGGGTACTAGTTCTGGTTCCCACCGTAGAGAGTAAATTCCTTGCTAAGTGGCATTGGCCATATGAGGTCTTGGAAAGAGTGGGAGAAGTAAATTACAAGGTGAGACAGCCAGGTAGGAGGAAACCTGAGCAAATTTACCATATAAACCTACTTAAGCCCTGGAAAGATAGAGAGGACTTTTTAACCCTAGTACCCCCAGGTCCGTCAGAGAATCGAGAAACTGACTCAGAGGTTAGCATAGCTGAAACCCTGTCCGTTCATGAGGAACGAGAGGTCCAGAATTTAGTGAGAAGAAACAAAGAAGTCTTCTCTACACAGCCAGGTAGAACTAGCGTAATTGAACATGACCTAGTCTCTGAACCAGGGGTCCGAGTTAACCTTAAACCGTGCCGAATCCCAGAGGCCAAAAGGGAGGCTATAAGTTTAGAGGTTAAAAAAATGCTAAAACTAGGCGTAATTGAGGAATCCCAAAGTGGGTGGAACAGCCCTATAGTTTTAGTCCCAAAACCAGACTGTACAACAAGGTTTTGCAATGACTACCGTAAACTAAACGCTGTGTCAAAATTTGATACTTATCCTATGCCCAGGGTTGATGAACTGGTAGAAAGACTGGGCAAAGCCCGAAATCTCACGACCCAAGACCTAACAAAAGGGTACTGGCAGGTTCCCCTCACAGAAAGGGCAAAAGAAAAGACAGTCTTCTCAACCCCAGACGGCCTCTTTCAGTATAGGGTGCTGCCTTTTGGCTTACATGGAGCTCCGGCCACATTCCAAAGAATGATGGAAACATTTTTAAAACCACATGCTCAGTACACTGCCGCCTACCTGGATGATGTGGTAATCCATAGTGAAGATTGGCAATCCCACCTTCCAAAGGTCCAAGCTGTGCTTGACGCAGTTCGGTCTGCTGGACTAACTGCTAACCCCGCTAAATGCACTATTGGTCTGGAGGAGGCCAAGTATCTGGGGTATTCTATTGGCAGAGGTTTACTCAAACCCCATACACTCAAAGTAGAGGCTCTTGACCCCTGGCATACAGATCTCCAACCCCAGACCACAGGCTTACGGACTCCAACTACGTGTACCTCTCCAACCAATGGACCCCGGCAAGTATTGGATTAACCCTTTCTACATACCCATACCCCGCAACGCTACAAACCACTTTTTGGGCTCGCCCCCGCTACTGTGGGTGTGTGGCACAGTCCTTCCCACCTCAGTGCCGGGGTCAGGTCATGTTTCTGGGCTCGCGCAAGCGTTACACTGGGGTATTCTATTGGCACTCAAAGTAGAGGCAATACAAAATTGGCCAAGGCCAGTTACAAAAAAAACCTCATCCACCTCGCTCGGAAGTGGCTACAACCTGAGATCAACTCAGCAAGCCACATCGTGGAATGGTTGGTCATGGACCAGTTCTTGAGGAAACTTCCCTCTGCCCTACGCCGTTGGGTCAGTCAGAGTGACCCCCACAATGCAGACGAGCTTGTGGCCCTCGTAGAAACGTTCAATGCAGCAGAAGAGCACCCGCAACCCATAGTCGTGGAGC
This sequence comes from Ascaphus truei, assembly GCA_036426205.1. Lineage (NCBI taxonomy): Eukaryota > Metazoa > Chordata > Amphibia > Anura > Ascaphidae > Ascaphus > Ascaphus truei. The sequence continues at coordinate 1,033 of WSYH01010287.1, read as the reverse complement.
AACTCCACTACCCAAGGTTCCAGGACTCTTCCAGAGATGGTAAAATAGTACCAGGGTTAAGGGGGGCTGAAGAGCGATGACCGCCTTCACACAGCACCAGCAACAGTGACTCACATACTAAGGGTAACAGCCAACGTGGGGAGCCGAAAAAGGGCTCTAAGTGGGACACAAACTATGTACCTAAATGTGTAAATTGTTATGAGAGTGGCCACACCGCGAAAGTCTGCCCACTAAATACTGAACCAATGCAATGCAACAGCGTTGAACCTTATTCGTTGTGGTCTCAATGTATGGGCCCTAGCCCAGAGGACCCCTTGAATAACCATATCTGGGCATTTGTAAAGGTAAATGGTAAGAGGGTTCGGGCACTACTTGACTCTGGGAGTATGGTTACACAAGTTTCCGAATACCTGTTGCCTATTGGGAAGAAACAGGTAAACAGTTGACAAAGAGTGGCAATTTGTTGTATACATGGGGATAATCACGAATATTCCACTGTTGATGTTCTTATTGAAACAGAGTTTGGTTCTTTAGATTTGAAAGTGGGTATAGTACCCAAATTGGCACATGATGTGTTAATAGGGACCAACTTTCCCCATTTTCTAAAAATGTGGTCCTCCTCTCAGAATAGCGCCCAGAGTTCAATAGCGGACCATAAAGAAGTAATAGAAGAAACAAATTTGTTCCCTTTTTCAGAAATGGAGGTTGACGAGGGCCCAAATAAAAAGGGGAAAGAGGAAGAGTGCTGTAAAATCCCCTTTCCCATGGCCACCTTGGTAGGGAATACCCCAAATCAAGATGTTGAACAGGCGCTTACCACCCCAGAACAGGATAAGACCTTCGCTGACCTAGAGGTCAGTCCTGGGGGTTTTAAAAAGGCCCAGTGGGAAGACCCCACATTAGCGGAAGCAAGGGGGAATATACGGGACCAGAATAGTACTCCGGGCCAACCAGATAGGTCACTTGCCTACCCCTACTTTGAGGTACAGAATGACCTAGTATATCGGGTTGATAAAAGGAAATCAATTATAAC
>WSYH01010286.1:0-23640 GCA_036426205.1 Ascaphus truei | reverse complement strand
ACCCCCTGCACATCTACAGTAGGAATAAAACACATATATAAATAAACACTCGTTCCTTACCTTTGCGGCTATGTGCTATGGTAACGAAGCAGCATGACTGCATTTTTACAATATTATACAGTGAGCAAGGGGTTCCCTGAGCCACAAATCAAAGCTCAGAGGACCCCCTGCTCCTGCACAATAGTATTAAAAATACAGAAATGCTGCTTCATTGCCATAGCTGATAGCCGCTAAGGCAATGAAGGGGTTAACCCACCGTGCCCGCATTATTGTGGGAAGTGGGGGTGGGTGAAGGGGGTATTTGGTCCTTGGTGTGAGTTTAGGACTTGCGGGGGGGTTGCGGGTGCACCCCATAAAAAAAATTTACGCACAACAGCCCCACAATTAATAAATAAATCTAAATAAATAAATAAATACATGAATATAAATAAATATATATATGTATATATATATTACTGTATAGAGAATTATATACGATATATAGATATATATATAGTATAGTTTAGATATAAAACAATACCATTAATATAGAATAATATAAGAGTATATAATATATATATATATATAATATATTCAAGTACTATACAAACTGATGAAACAAGATACAACTAGAAATGTGTAGAAGGGTAATCAAAAATCATACTGTACTACAAATAACACTTCTCCATACAGACACACTACATTACAATGAATTTCCTTTAATAATCCTAACTGATCTTACAATCTAAATCATCAAATGCCAATGAAAAACCTCACATTCCAATCAATACATTGCATTTACATTGTATTTATGATGTATAAAATCTAAGTACCATATAAATTCTGCAAATGAATGTGAACAATATCATTGCAAGCTAAATACAAATACTGTACCTCCAAACAAGTAAACTATTTAATCAATCAAGTAAACAAAAATTATATATAAGTACCAACCAGAAAACAAAATTTAAAACCAAGGCTAACCCATACAATACCAAGGATTACATCTATATAATTGTAAAAAACATTAAACTGTACACACATTGAAGCATTGCAATAAACAACATACAGTACAGTACTTCCCATGTATCTCCCTGCCTTGAGTGTAATCTGTGTAAGGCCTCCTCCCCCTAATGTTTCTGTTAAATCTCCCTGCCTTGAGTGTAATCTGTGTAAAGCCCCCTCCCCCCTAATGTTTCTGTTAAATCTCCCTGCCTTGAGTGTAATCTGTATAAAGCCCCCTCCCCCTAAAGTGTCTGTTAAATCTCCCTGCCTGTGTTGCTGTGAGTGCAGTTTATGTAAATGTGGGGAGGGGGAGTGGGTTATAACCCCACCTCCTTGACTGTGATCTGTGTAAAGCCACCTCCCCCTAATGTGTCTGTTAAATCTCCCTGCCTGTGTTGCTGTGAGTGCAGTTTATGTAAATGTGGGGAGGGGGAGTGGGATATAACCCCACCTCCTTGACTGTGATCTGTGTAAAGCCCCCTCCCCCTAATGTGTCTGTTAAATCTCCCTGCCTGTGTTGCTGTGAGTGCAGTTTATGTAAATGTGGGGAGGAGGGGGGGACCCGATGTGCATACTGTGAGGTCTAACCACCCTCACCCACTACCCACATACCGTTACCCTCCCCCCATCCTGGCCATGGCCCCTCCGCTTCTGCAAAACAGACACAAAAATTAAAACGTCCAAAGTAATGTCCCCTAACCCCTTAATCACAATAGCGGTTATTAACCGCTACAGTCATTAAGGGGTTAACCCACCCTCACCCACCACTCGGGACGCCTACATACCATACCACGCTAATCCCTCAGCCCGTGAAGCCTAACCCCCCTCACCCACTACCCACATGGGAGGCCTACCCACATACCGTTTGGGAACCCCCCCCACCCCCAGTACCCACAATAAAAACAATACAGTGACCCACTATAAACATCATTATATTTATTAAATACATTACCCACCCCCTTTGCCCCCCCATAAATACAAGATTTATCCTTTTACAAACAGGGTTCATAACGCAGCCCCCAGGTTCTGGAGGCCTGCTGGTGGGTTCCGCCAGCACCATGGCCCCCAGGTGGTCTCCTTGGGTCACCGTGGGCCACAATTGGGTCCCCACGGTAGGCCCAAGGATGTCTGTGAGCCCCGGGTCAGACCCACAGGTGTCTGCTGAGCCTCGGGTGGTTCCATGGGGGTCTGGGGAACTCACGGGTGCTCACTACGGGTCCGCGGTGCCCCCACAGAAGTGGGACCACACATCTTCATCCCCGCACCTACGGGTCGGCGGTGCCCCCACAGACGTGGGACCACACAGCTTCATCCCCGCAGACTACGGGTCCGCGGTGCCCCCACAGATGTGAGGCCACCGCTTCATCCCAGCATGTGTCAACCATGGAACCACCAGCCTGATACCCGTGAGATACCCGAGAAAACCACAGGTGGTCTCCAGAGGTCTCACGCGGAACCATGGAACAAATCCTGAATGTAAAAAAATAAACCTGGCCTATACATTCAATACATACACCCCCCCCCCAACACCTACAGTACAATAATGTGCAAAATAACTATTATCCAGATATGGATAATAGATTAATTGCCCATTATTAAAAACATTAACTAGCATATTCAAATAAATAATAAAGTGCTACTGACCTCATCAAGAAGAAGTCTCCGTCGCCAGCAACATTCTTGTCTTGTCCACAAAATACATTGCCAAAACAAAGCCAATACATTGCAATTACATTCAGATATCAATTAACCCCTTAAACACCTTATCAGATAATAACCGCAAAGGTAATTAAGGGGTTAGGCCACACTGGCCCGATACCCACCCTTCACCCATGAATTTATACAGTGGCTTCATCATGCAACTATATATACAGTATATATATATATAGATATATAGATATATATATCTATATATATATATATACACAGAGATATATGTGTATATATACAGTATATACACACACATGATGAACCAATATACAAATAAATGTAGAGGGGTTATCAAAACCATACTGTACTACAAATAACACTTCTCCATACAGACACACTACATTACAATGATTTTCCTTTAATAATCCTAACTGATCTTACAATCTAAATCATCAAATGCCAATGAAAAATCTCACATTCCAATAAATACATTGCATTTACATTGTATTTATGATGTATAAAATCTAAGTACCAAGTCAACTATTTTAAGCAATCAAGTAAACAAAAATCAATTAGCAATCATTATTTACATCCCTAAACAATTGACAGTCCATCCTGAACAATGAAACAATTAACTAATTCACGCCTGGAGCAGAACAATTTAGCATGTGAAAAAATATAAGTACCAACCAGAATACAAACTTTAAAACCAAGGCTAACCCTGAACACAAGCACACAATATCAACAATTACATCTATCTAATTTTAAAATACTTTAATCACACAATAAAGCATAGCAGCATAGACAAATTATTTTAAAACACATGAAAGAATGCTTTTAAAACAACATCATTTCTTACCCTGTATGTATATATCTCTCTAGACATATATATATACATACAAACAGTTGCAAGAAATGATATACCACAAAAAAAAAAATACACATGTTAAAAAAGCTTTTAAAAAAATTAACAAGTTAAATAAAATACATTTCTTTTGTTCACTTACCATTACTTGGCCCCACCGACTCCCGTTGCGCACCTTACTCACGAACCAATCCACCAAGCACAGGAACCCATAAAATAATAAACCATTCAAAAAAATAAACATTAAACTAAAAATCCAAATCAATCCACGGGTCTTCTAATTGTAATCCATCTTCATCTTCATCTGTATTCTTCTTTCTTCTTTCTTCTTCCGGGTGGGGCGGTGTCTTATTTCCATCTTCGGCCACGCCCTGGTCTTCTTTCTTCTCAGGAGGTCCTTCCTCCTTGGCGTCTGGCTTCAAAATGAGACGACATAGGCTTTTAAAGGCCTATGACGTCACATTTTCGGCTCTGATTGGCTATCTTGTTTATTATCATAAATTGCCTGCTATGCAGTACGGGTGCCAAAAGGATCATTCTATCCCTCCAGGGCTCATTGCGCATGCGCGACGCAAGCGCTACTCACTCACTCGTAGTGCATCTACTACAGTCATCTGCTAGGCTCTGCATTGCCCAAAACACTCAACACATGCTGCCACATCTAGGCACACTTGTGTAAGCTCGGCATATAGTAGTCTAAACACTCCGATTCTGTTGCGCATGCTCACTAGCGCCTTAAAGGGCCAGTGTACTCACGGATGAATGACACTTCTGCCCAGTATGTACTGCGCATGCGCACACTGCGCTATGATACCATGTGAGTCCAGATTCGTAATATACTTGATCAAGTGCCCTTGTGGGTTGGTCTATATTGGAAAAACAGTTAGAATGTTAAAAGAATGTATTCCCATACACAGGTCAACCATACGCAAAGCATTGCTATCAGATGTTAACGACCAGGTGTTTAAATGCCTTCCGGTAGCCAAACATTTTAGAGATCAGAAACACTCTTTGGCAACATTTAGATGTATGCCCATTATGCAAGTCCCAGCGCCCATACGAAGGGGTGACAGAAACAGACTCCTACTACAAAGTGAGGTAAGGCATATTTTTGAACTCCGGACTATGGCTCCGTTTGGCCTTAATAAGGATCTGCATTTGGGATGCTTTTTGTGATGTCCTTATTTTACTGTAAAGCTGCTTTTGTGTTGGGGTACTTTATGGTCACTGTTCTCCACATGTAGCTTCGTTGGGTATATGTTATACACACGTTAACAATTTTTTTGGTGGCACATTTATTGGGTATGGAGATGATGTTAGTGTGTCAAATATTGTGATACAATTTGCAGATGACATGATAGCACTTTAATGGACATATAGAGCTTGTGAATATTAACTACAAATAACAAATGAAACGAGTTGTGCTATATGTATATATATTTATTGTAGGCATATATGCGTTTCCCCTATGCCCCATAGTTAGTATGTGCATAGTATCAATCTTATATGTTCATGTGTTCTGTATAATAGTTTTTTTTATATATTATTCATGTTTTTGCATACCTTGTTCAAATGGATGATCTGGATTATTTCAAGTATTTTGTGCCACTATAAGGTTATGCGGTGTTTATGTACATATGTCTTTTTTGTGCCCCGTGGCCCTGCAGCTCCACCAGGACTTTATATCCATTATTAATTATACTCTGGACACTATTCAAGGTGTCAGTTCTTAGCTTGCCTTGGACTTCACCCACAGGGTATTATAGCGCAGTGTGCGCATGCGCAGTACATACTGGGCAGAAGTGTCATTCATTCGTGAGTACATTGGCCCTTTAAGGCACTAGTGAGTATGCGCAACAGAATCGGAGTGTTTAGACTACTATATGCCGAGCCTACACAGGTGTGCCTAGATGTGGCAGCATGTGTTGAGTGTTTTGGGCAATGCAGAGCCTAGCAGACGACTGTAGTAGATGCACTACGAGTGAGTAGCGCTCGCGTCGCGCATGCGCAATGAGCCCTGGAGGGATAGAATGATCCTTGTGGGCACCCGTACTGCATAGCAGGCAATTTATGATAATAAACAAGATGGTGGTGCGTTCCAGCACAGGGCTGCGGTCCAAAACCAACATTATCACATGTTTTTCGCGTTTTTTTTTTTCTGCACACAGGTGAGCATGATTATTTTTTAATTATGGTTTGATAGATGTGGGTATATAAGGTGGTTCACTAGCATTTACACACTGCACGTCCCTGAGGAAGGTCACACTTTGATGACCGAAACGTTGGATGCAGTGCCATGTATTTATCTTGAATACAATATCTCTGGATTTCCCTGGCTGTGTGCTGTCTCGTTTTTTCCCGGACCCCCATCTGGTAAAATCAATCTGTGTATATGTATATATATATATATATGTACTGAGATCGGGTATAACAAAATAATTATACAGATACAGTAAGTCAGTAGAGAGGCAGGAGAGTTATAATCAGTATGAAATTGCAAAAGAATCGGCAACTTTATAAAGCTCATTCAGATACATATACAGATACAGATACATATACAGATACATATTGGTAGAGATTACACATAGCTTTAGTGATGGTCATGTCAGTTTGAATACACGTGCACTGAGTTGATTAAAAAAATAGAGACAGAAAGACAGGTTACTGTAATTGTTAGAAGAAGTGGATAGGACGCTAATGTGCCGTGCCATTATATATACAGATGCAGTGGCCATTATTTTAAGAAATCACTGCGCTGTTTTTGTGTGCATTGCTGTACTCCACACGGCATTAACGCCGCCAATCGCCCCAGGCACACGAGTTTATCGTGGTTGCTTTGTTTGAATTTCATGGATTGTGTGCAATTAAATGCAATTAAATGAGTGAATTGTAATGTGTACAGTACTGTGCTACTGTGTCAATTTCAGGAGTTTAAAAGCCACAACACTAAAATACAATTTTATGCACTCGCCTGCGCTCGCGTCTTAAGGCGGTGTGGTTGGAAGACATCCCGCGCCATGACATGGGTATTCTGAGCTATGCATGCATGATTTGTTAAAATAATGCATCTGTACAGTGATTATGTGACATACACCTGTGTAAGTAAGCAATGTTGTATATTAATCACGAACACCCAGTTCTGCAGCCGGAGTAGGATAGAGGGTCCTGAACCCCTGTTTACAATTGAATGACAGAAAAAAACTCTGGCGCATGAACTGGTGGTTGTGGCTACAATAACAGAAATATAATTGAGACCGAGGTCATCAATGACAGAGCATTTAAATGCAAAAAGAACAAATTTATTAAAAATTATTATAACAATATACACATGTATTACACCTGAACTTGAGTACAGCTAGACCACATATCTGGCAGACAAACGTCTAAACGTTCTTAATAGGATAAATATCCTGATTCCTTCAAAAAAAAGATGTTTTGGTAGTAAAAAACAAGATATATTGGTTTGGGGTTTCCTGTCTGGTGTCCACAATATCATTTCTGATTCTAAACGTGTATCTCTTAATAAGAGAGTAGAATTCTCATTAGGTATAATTGATTTCAAATTCATCATCACAATAGTATACTGTTATTGAGGGAAACAATGTCCTTTGAGTTTTTTACCAGTAAGATTAACCTTTGGTTGGTATTACAATTACTCTATGTGTTCCATTCATGTAAGTCCTTATTCAATACAGGCATGCCCCGCATTAACGTGCGCAATGGGTCCAGAGCATGTATGTGTAACCCTGCTTCCCCCAGACTCTACGGTGGTGTCTAGGGTGCCTGAGGGCGGGTTACATGCGGTGTGGTGCGTACCTGTGAGGAACAGGAGGGCCTGAGCACCCCGCAATGTTGTGGGGGAGCCAGGACAGGGCTTCTGGGGTGGTAGCCTCCATGATCTCTTAGTGGTGCAGCGCCTCCATCTTCTATGCTTCCAGGAATATGGGACAGGACCGACATAGAAGAACCCCTTGGGTCCCAGGGTATTACTTTCCAAGTCACACACAGTCTTTGATATTAATGAATAGCCTCTTTTATTGACAGAGCAGCAATATCCCAACGATAGTGGCTTTCAACAGCCGCAACAACAATAACCAGGACAGGTTATTACACCGCTCACCTTGCACCCAGATAATTCCTCCTCTCCTTCCCTCCAAGTCGCTCCTCCGGCAGGATGGTCTGGGCTAGGGCTTCAATACCCCGCGGCCCACCCCCGAGGTTAGCCTCGAGGTGGGTCTTGGATTCTCCCATCACCCCTGGCAGTGGAGTGAGGGCATTGGTCCACCAAGTCTTTAATTCTATCAGCTCTACTAAAGGACGCTGAATCTTTCCGCTCGTCTCTCTCTTGCACTCTGCGCAGGGGAGATCATAGTCTCCTCCAAATCCTCGTAGAACAAGCGGAGAATGAACCCCAAATGTCTTGTGCTCTAACTGGTGTAATTAACTGTTTGTGTTTGTGACATGCAACCTCTATATATAGAAAAATTATTGGCAATGATGTTGCAGAATAACAAATCAAATGAATGAGGTCAGTTGGGGGGAGGTAATGATACAGCAAAACCATGGTGGGGGGCAGATTAGCAGAAAATAGATAGAGGCAAGAGAGGAAGCCCCAATAGAAGCCTCCCTCATGAATTCACGGCAGTCTATATCTGCTGCCCTTACCCGACCTGGTCACCTCGCCGCCCGTCTTGTGTACCTGTCCCCGCTCCACGAACACTCCACGCAGTGTATGATGTCGTCTCACTGCTTCTCTAGGACAGGTACCCGCAGTCTGTGTCCGTCTTGCTCGCCTTTCACTGCTCCACGGGTGCTCCGTGCGGTGTATGGCGTTGTCCCACTGCCGCTCAAGGCAGGTCCCAGCAGGCCGTGCGCTCCGGTGCTGCTCACGCTCAGGGGGCTGACGTCAGACGCTGGGAGGGATCCACGGCTCCCTATGCAACAGGATTGCCAGCGTGCTCCAGCCGGGTAATGAAAATAGTAGAGTAGAATGGATGGCAGTCACTGCAGTGATGGAACTCAGCCAGAGAACGATAAAATCAGCTTTCTATTTCACGGTGCTGCACATTACAGAGAGAACATCTCTGACGCGTTTGTCCCGTCGTGGGGACTTTATCAAAGAGTAAATCTCTCTCAACATTGCAGGCAATCAAATAGGCACCCTTTTCTCATATTGGTTGAAACGGTAATAAGCCACAGTGATAATAATGAACTTAATTGCGCTGTGGAAGCCAATAGACGAATTGGGCTGCTCAACATAGAATGCCGCATGTGGATGGAATGAACACACATGCACATAATTAAAAACAGAAAGGAAAATAGTAACAAATTTAAAAACAAAGAAAGTAACATGAAGCATCCATATTATAAATATATGACATTATGCAGATATGGGGTAATAATCCTACGGAGGGGTATGAATGCTAAAAAACATTAGAATAATAGCTGTTAAATGCCTTGATCTGAGGACAAACAATATAACAATTGATGTAATAATGTGAAAAGATTGGACATTATAATCCTGAATAATTTTAAACTATTAATAGTTAATACCAAAATCTGTGGGGCACATATAAAAAGGGGTGTGTAATTGATATGTAAATTTGTGCTAATGAATAATGTATTGAATACATACTCCCAAGACTCCCCAGGCCATTAACCCTGAAGGAAGTGTTTTAAATCCCAATCCAGGTTAATACCGTGTGGGTGAGAGTGTTGAGAGTGTATATCCAATACATCTCCTGTTTGTTTAAAACATTTTCTCTGTTGCCACCTCTAGCATGGCTTGGTACATGTTCTATTGTGAAAATGAAAAATTGTTAATACCGCCCTTGGGACATAGGGAAAAATAGCCTTGCCACTGGATGATCTAAATCCTTCTTTTTGATCAGGCGTACATGCTCAGCTATTCTCACTTGGAGGGGCCTGATGGTGCGACCCACATACTTATGTCCGCAACCGCATTAGTAGTAGAGGACATAAATCACATAAATAATATGCAATTAAGAAAATTCTTGATAAAGTACGTATTTTCTAACCTTAGCATTAAATGTGATGTATTTGGTCGGAAGTGGACACTGACACTATGATACCTGTGGGTGAAGTCCAAGGCAAGCTAGAACTGTCTCTTAGAAAATGTTTTCCTCTAAAGATGGCTCAGATGTTTCTAATGGGTTGGGGAATTGTTAGTCAACAAATGATTCATCAACTACTAATGTTGTTCAACCTTTGAATTTTCAGGAATCTTGTGTCCTCTGGACATGGACTCTTACTTGTGAGTCAGGGTGAACCTTTAAATAATTACACAAAACCATTTTTTGGCCATGAGGACTCTGGGTACGCCAGAAATCAATTATTTGTCCTAGTTTCAATAAGGGCCATCCATCACAATGTTTGAAAGACTGGTGGAGCGTGATTTAAGTATACTCTCCAAAGGGATTTCCTGTTCCCATGTCAAATCAGGGAACCCCTATACTACACAGAAAAACAACAAATTGAGTGTCTTAAAAAAGACTATGATATGTCCTCAAAAGTGCTGATAAGGGAGGTGCTCTATGATAGTACTGATCAAATACAACGAGAAGCAAGAGTGAAGAAGAACGCGGGACTCGCCTCCACTTTTCAGCATCTTACTAGCAATCCCACTCCAAATATCGTTTGGAATTGTTGGAGTTATTAGATATGCAGGCAGAATTCTCAATGTTATTAACACAAGGAAATTACATTTCTTCCTGTCAAATCCGTGTCCCGTGTATTCCACCATCTCCCGAAAATCCATAAGTCGCTGGTCGACCTCCTTTTCGGCCCTATAATGGCAAGCATTGGATCTTTGGGAGATGGGTATCGCGGTATGTGGACAGGTTTTTGCAAACCTCTGGTGTTCAGTTACCGTCGTTTATTAAAGACACGAACAGATTTCTTGTCAGTGTGCAGGAACTTGCATGGCATGGGAGTACAGGTGGGTCACATTAGAGTGACCTCTCTGAATCCATTATTCTACACGAGTAGGTCTCAAGGCTGTTAGTCACTTTCTCGAGTATATTCACCCTATCTATTTCACATTGCACTTTCTTATTAGATTCTATATCATTTTTACTCACCCACATTATTTTTTGTTGATTCACAATTTTATTTACACAAAATGGAGGCACGCTATGGGCACGAGTTTTGCCACATCATACGCTAATTATTTATTTGGGGTTTTTGGGAATCATTTTTATTATCACAGTGACAATTCATTTCGTCAACATATCGTCTACTACAAGAGATATATTGACGATTCGATCTTAATTTGGAAAGGTGATGAACACTCACTTTATTCTTTCATTGATTATTTAAACACTAACAATTTCAATTTAATTTACGTTTGAGCACAACATTAATCACATTCACTATTTAGACTGTTCCTGTACATTGACGGGGAGATGACAATACAGACGACATTTATAGGAAAACGAATTCGAGGAATATGCTCCTTAATGCACATAGCGCATCACCCGCTCATTAATTAGGAACATTCCAGGGGCTCAATTTGTCAGACTAAAAAGGACTCTGCTCAGATAATGAAGTCTTCTTGTTTAGAGCTAAAGAGATGTCCGAGATAGATTTTTGGCCAGAGGCTATTCTCCTAAGGACATATCAGCAGCATTTGCCAAAGCAGATACTTAGATAGAGATACCCTAACGTAACGCAAGAAAAAGGACACTTTGAAAAAAGATAGGGACCAACTTTTAGTCCATAAAAAACACAGAGTCCATTATTTATATCCACATTTAATGCTCAATCGCAACAAATTTACAACATTATATCAAAGCATTGGCATACATGTTGTTAGACAAAGATATACACCCGACCATACAGAGTGGACCAAGTTCTTTACCGTAAGCCAAAACTTGGCGTTTCATTTATCTCCAGTAGTTTGATACCAGATCCAATTTCCCAATATCAAAGCATACCAACGGGTTTTTTCAAATGTGGGAATTCCTGTGTCAGTACGCGCGGCACAGTTTTTGATGTCGTCTAGTCCCGAGTGAGGGCAGCCTGTGAGCTGCTGCGCCCGAGGATGCGCAGAGACGCTCACAGACGAAAGTAACGGAGGGGGAAGAGGGTAGGCCAACGGAAGAGGAGAGGGAGCACGGCGTGGTGTGAGGGGCACCCCTGGCAACGTAGACGCTAGGAGAGCGGAAACGCCAGGGGGCCGACACGCCAGGGTGACGGAAGAGAGCAGGGATCGACCGCTGGAGGGAGTTCCCTGCTTGCGCGTTAGGTCCGACCACTTCAATAAAGTGTGTCGGTGTGTATGCACTTCCGACCAAATACATCACATTTAATGCTAGGTTAGAAATACTTTATCAAGAATTTCTTAATTGCAATATTAGTTATGTGATTTATGTCCTCTACTGCGGTTGCGGACATAAGTATGTGGTGTCGCACCATCAGGCCCTCAAAGTGAGAATAGCTGAGCATGTACGCCTGATCAAAAAGAAGGATTTAGATTCATCCAGTGGCAAGGCATTTTTCCTATGTCCCAAGGGCGGTATTAACAATTTTTCATTTCAGCAATAGTAGAAATGTACCAAGCCATGCTAGAGGTGGCAACAGAGAAATGTTTTAAAAAAACAGGAGATGTATTGGATATACACTCTCAACCTCTCCACCCACACGGTATTAACCGGATTGGGAGTTAAAACACTTCCTTAGGGTTAAGGCCTGGGGGGAGCTTGGGAGTATGTATTCCATCATTATGTCATTAGCACAAATACTTACATATCAGATTATCACCCTTTTTATATGTGCCCCACAGATTTGGTATTAACTATTAATAGTTTAAAATTATTCAGGATATATATGTCCAATCTTTTCACATTATTACATCAATTGTTATATTGTGTCCATCAGATCAAGGCATTACAGCAATATATTCTAATGTTTTTTAGCATTAATCCTCCGTAGGATTTTACCCCATATCTGCATAATTTCAATATATAATATGGAGCTTCATGTTACTTTCTTTGTTTTTAAATTTGTTACTATTTTCCTTTCTGTTTTAATTATGTGCATGTGTGTTCATTCCATCCACATGCGGCATTCTATGTTGAGAGCCCAATTAGTCTTATGGCTTCCACAGCGCAATAAGTTCATTATCATCATGTGGCTTATTACCGTTTCAACAATGAGGAGAAAGGGCCGCCTATTTAGATGCCTGCAATGTTGAGAGAATGTTACTCTTGATAAGACCCCACGACGGGACGAAACGGTCAGAGATGTTCTCTCTGTAATGTGCAGCACCGGTGAAATAAGCTGATTTTATCCGTTCTCTGGCTGAGTTCCTACACTGCAGTGACCCCCAATCCATTTACTCTACTATCCTCCAAATCTCGAGACGATCGCAGGATTTCTTGACTCAATGGCATATTAACTGCAAGATGATGCATATCTCTCTGCATAACCAACGGCAACATCCAGACTCTCGATATACTATTAACTCTCTAAATAACTCCTACTCACGGAGTTTGCTGCTAAATATAGAGCTAGCCCCCACCTTGTTGATGTAAGCAGAACCTCCCCTCTTGCTCACGCTGACAGCAGAGTCCTGGGCCTGCGTCTACCACTCAGGATAGGGCTCTGAAGGGGGAAAACCCTTGATGATTACTGGTGCCGATCTTAACAGGACTTACAAAACAGCAGAAGGGATAGGTATAGCCTGTGCTGTGTACAGGGGGCGCACTATATAAAGCGAAAATGTACTTAAAGTGAAGCAACTAATTTTTCCACTTTATGATGCACTACTGTACTGCAATCGTCATATACGTGCATAAAAGATGTAAATAATGCATTTGTAACAGGCTCCTATAGTCTCCCCGCTTGCGCACAGCTCGGTGTACAGGTAGGGAGACGGTATTGTGTTCAGGACGTTGATGACAGGCGCATTCGCGAGCTGCCATTGCCTATTGGGTGATTATGTCCGTTAAGGCGATTTGGTATAGAGTCATGTATAGTAGTGGTGTTCCTTAGAAGGGTAATTGGGTCTACAATTTATTAAAATGCTCACAGGGTATTGGCCCACCTTATATAAGTACAGTATACTGAATTTAAATCAAAATTAAGTTATCAAGGGTGTTATTATAGTTAACAGGTCGCACTTCCCCAGAATAGCAAAACAACTATATGGTTAGAGTCAATGCTACTTTGCACTAATTCTGAATCGGTGTAATAAAAGCATTACTGTATTATTTTAGAGGATTTAATGTTTTTCCAACATGGTTATTATGCCATATGAAAATTGCCAAAAGCTTTAAGCTACAAGTAGTGTGCTATTATATTTTGTTGTTTACCGTAAGATCTATTTCAGTTTCTATTTACCTACCATCCTCTTTGCTATGAATACTCCACATCTTCTGCTTAGATGTTATCGTTTTCTTATCTGTGTGTAAGATAGAACTTTGTAAATGTAGCTGATGAGGAGGAAGAGAGAGAGACTCACAAACGTTGTCTTAAATATATATTTGTGAGTCCCAAATAAAAGGTTTCACATAAATACTGAAGTACTCACTTTATTTTGAACTATCACACACTGGACTAATACGGCTATTTCTACTAAAGGTGTAGGTTCTCATGTTTTATTAAAATATTGTCGGACATTTTCCAGATGGTTACGACGGTAGCTCTATTTATGCTTATGTTTTAAACTACAACATAACTCATTATAATTATGGACCTTCTTTAATATGCTAATGTATGTTTTTATAAAATGTTGTACCATGAAGTAATACATTGAGAGTTACCTTCATTTCCAAGTATTTCCTGGGCACAGAGATATGGTGACAGGACAGGGTGTGAAATTAAATTATACATTATATAGAAGACATTAAACGAACAATTAGAGACAATATATATATAGGCGTATGTAAAGTTACAGACCAAATTAAACATGTGAGACCGCTTCAGTTTTGAAAGAAATAGACACGGTGGCAACTTTGAGAGTCTCAGGGATGATTCGGTAGATTGTTTCCAGGTGTGGTGCATGGTAAGAGAAGGAAGCGCCAAGTTGTGTTTTGTATAGTAAAAATGCTTTTTTTATTATAGATAAAGATACTATATAATTGTGTTTGTCCAAGGAGGATTTTAAAGTCATGAATGCAAAATATTTTCCCATATCCAAATGCAGCATTATTAAAGTTCAGTAATTGGGCGCCAGGCAAAGAGCTGATGAACAATGGTCGTTTGAATATTACGTCACGGTCTTATGTAAAACCTGTCATGTCTCATTTGACAGGAAGTAGAGGATATGTGAAACACCTTGCCAGAAAGAAAAAATAAAATCTACTGATCTGTGCGATTATCTCCTGGAAAACCGAGGATCCTGGACTTTGTGCTAACCTTGATACTTTTGTGCATTGGGCCAAGTTTAATTTTTTTTTTTTGATTTTTTTTTTCTGGATTGTTTTTATTGTGTTTATTTTTGTGCAATTAGGCATGTTATTGTTGTTTCCTTTTTGATTTGTTTAATTCTAATCAAGCTGGGGATCATTGCTTCGTGTAAAGTGAGGATCATTGCTTCGAGGGACATGTGAGGAACATTGCTTCAGGGTTACGTGAGGACCATGCTTCATGTGGTCAATTGAGAAACATTGCTTCATGGGTTAAGTGAGGAAATTGATTCATGGGTTAAGTCCGGATCAGTGCCTTCATAGGTCAAGTGAGGTGATTGGTGCCGCAGTTGGCATGAGGAGGATGAGACTTCATTCAAGCAACAGGTAGACATTTTTTTTGGACTATATGGTGTCCATTGATTGCCAAAATGTGGTTATTTGTGCCCGTTGAGGGTTATAGGTATCACAGTGATAACTAAATTCTTTAATGCGTCCAATTGTTTTATTTGTATTGTAATTGTATTTTATTGTGTTTTTTATGCTTTTCAATAGGCAAAGCTCTATAAGCAATATTGGGCTTATAGGACTATTGCCCATTAATGTGTTTGGTGAGTGAGATGTTTGTTGGGTGGGTGTTAGAGGGGTTGGGTTATGGGGTTAGTTTCCCAGGGAGGTGTGGGTTAGGCCTCCCAGGTGGTTCACTGGCACGGGGTTAACCCTTAATTACAATAGAGGTTACTTCCTGCTAGGGTAATTAAGTCGTTAATTAATAAGGGAGAGCAATTATGGTTACGTTACCATCCCTTGCACTCCTGGCCAGCCCGCCCTGCTGGTGGGTGATTATATAGATCTCCATATTTTACCTTCCCTATCTTTGTGAGTGCCACTGATACTTCTTTTATTTAATATTAAATATTATATGTTGTTACGCTATAGGTGTGCACTTCTTTTTTTATTTTGAGAACAATGTATATGTATATGTAAGCTATAGCAGTGGCAGAAGATGGATGATATGTTTATATACTGTAGTATATATCTAAAAAGTATTTGGAATCATTGGGTAGAGCATTAAAGATGAAAAAGAAAATAACATAATGACAAGTGTGCAAGAGAAATATGATATACGTATATTTGAAACAGTTATAGTATAAGCTCTGAAATTAAACTTAGAAGATGGAATCATATTTCACATTTTAATGCATTGCATAATTAATTTAAATGTTTCTATTCGTCTGGAAGTGAGAGCAGTTGTTTAAGAAATATAGAAATGTTCATTGTAACTCAGAAAACTACTAGATAAGTATATGTAGTAGTCATTATACGTAGATAGGGACTCGCTTGTGGCATTATTATTTATGTGCCACTCAGATCAACCAAAGCCAAATGTTGCTTCACCCATTTAAGTATTTTGTCTGAACATTTTATTATGCAAGCTGTTTACTACCTGTCAAAGAAGGAGAATTCATAACTGAAATCAGAAATGGATGAGGAAAATTAACCTTTAAATAAAGCAATAGCATTTAGTGCAGGCGCCCATGAGATTTGTTCTACACATTGTAATCATTTTGAACACTTTTTTAAGAAATTTAAAACTTATTATCATGATGAAACAGAACATTACATCAATTAAAGCATCCTAAAGAAAGGGAGAACAAAATCAGGACAGGGTAGAATAATGCTCAAAACAAAATAGATTATAAGCAAAACTATTGTGTATAAGTGCTTTCTGCATTAAGTGTTTGTAAGAAAGGCATGTCCTTAAATTTAACATAGTTTTTCATCGCTCTCAGAGAATGCTTTCTGTGAGATTTTTGTGGATAGAGATGATGATTCATGAGCCAAGCCACTACCTGAAAACAACTAGTAATACAAAAAGTGAGTTTATAATATATGAAAGTCTACAAAAAAAAAAAAAAAATCTAGTCTTTCTATACAGTAGAGTTATAAAATTCTCTCCACGGCTACTTCCTTTTGTAAAAAAATCACTGGTTTCATACATGATCATTGACTGATGTACAGTAATTGCTTTAAATAAGTATGTGAAACTTCATATTTTGAGATAAATAGACAAAATGAAATAATATTGCGTTAATGATGTTCATTTTGTGTTGATTTAAATGAATGTGAATGTGTTACCAAAATATTAACATGCTTATTAAAAATGCAAAATTAAATACACAGTCGCAAAACAGAATAGCATAGTGGATATGCCTACAATGATAGCAGGCAAATATGATAAACTTTCACACACAAATGTGATGAATTGACCAGGGAAAAAAGAGGTGCCGTGGTGCTCACAATGTGAGGGTGTGGGAGAGGTTGACACGCCGTAGAGTACTTTGTGATGTGATAACTTCTAATGAACCAACGATACACTTAGCTAAAGGTCTCATAAGATTAAAATAGACCCCTTGCACTCTTGAAGTTATTCACATGAAAACCTTGTACAATTGATAATTGTTCACTTTAATAGGTCTCACAACTACAAGGATATTAGCTTTCTAGGCCTAATACAGCTACAACTTTCGGTTATAATACCAAGTTTGTAAACCAATTATGAACAAATTTGAATGATCTAACAGAAAAGTTACATGTGACCATTTATTTCAGAGAGATTTAATATTCTGAATGTAAAAATAATTTCCAAGGGATTTTTTAATAGGGCCTGTTTTGTACCCAAATAAAAAAAAAACAGTACTGTGTTACCACCAGTGCATACTTATGTAGGTAAAATAAGATCTACAGCAATATCATCAAAAAAACATACATGATTGCAGTGTGTACGTTATTCAAACCAATCACGCGTGTGGGGGTTATACCTCGGAAACCATGTCATGGGAGGTCATTACCGGTGTGATCGTGTTTTATGTTGTAGCTTGAAAATGCATTTTAGTGTTCTGGTTTTAAACACCTGCCAAATTTGTTACGTGGACGTACACATACAATTAACTTCAGTTTCTGCCACGAGGAAAGGCAATACTTGCACCACAAAGAAATCGGGGGGGGGCATGAGACAATAAAATTAAACAAATAAAAACGGTGATGTGGACGGCTGGCGTACAAGCAGCGGCACACGAAACGCTCACGTGATACGTTGAATAACGTCCGCTGCATCGTACACAGCACAGAATCATTGATATGATCAAAACTTAACGTAAAAACCAGAAATAAGGGGAGAACTTGTGGGAACAAAAACGTTGCAACCTGACACAGAAAGAGGTGGGGCTGGACACATGGGAGAGGGATGTGTGGATTAAAGGGAGCTAGTTTAAAGACGGACAAAGAGGTGGGAAGGAGGAGATGCGAAATTGTTTATCTGGATCATAAAATGGAATTGTCTCAAGTCAGTGTTTAAAATGTTTATTCCTTAGGTGGTTTACAAACAGTTTGAATCAGATTTGGCAAAGAACAAGAATGCCAGTATAAGAATGAGGCGTTTGCATTCCCGGTTCATGTAATAAGAGTTAGAGTTGAACAGAAAGAGTTAAATAGGCAGCAAAGCGGGGGGTTGGGGGGATGTTGTATAAGTGTTCTGCATTCAGTGCACAGGCTCAGACTGATGTTAAAGAGGAACTAGGGACTGTAGACGGACGTTCACAGAGGTACCAACATTAGGAGGCCTTTATCAGTGTGAATTAATAGGCATTTATTGTGCTCTTGTTCCTTTTCATAAGGAAAATTATCCAAAACAGGTGGGGAAGGGAACATAAGCTTCCATTCACTTAGGGGAGTATTTCTAGTGAAATCTTAGCAATTAGTTCACATCATTAGAGTTAAGCATGTCTCGCAGCCAAAACATATAGCATGAAAAAAGCAGAATAAAGCAGTACTCTTAAGAATAAAAGTCTGTATCTGGTTTCATGGAGGGAAAATCTTCTCACTCCTGGTTCAACTCAGGTGTGATGTCAGTAGTTTCACATGTGTCTTGAAACAGCTCTGCGTGTGTTTTCTGACAGAAGCTCAAAAGACATGTGAGTGCTCCAAAGGTCAGTCACAAAAGGTGAGATAAGGTGTCCACTTACTGTCGTGAACAGCAGTTTTGTAAGAAATCTAAATCAGGACAGGTGGTGTTTAGTAATAACTACCAGAAGTGTTAACCACCACAAGCTAGATTAAAGGCACATGTACTGAACGGGCATAACTCCCTCTTTAACTACCTCCACTGTTTGGGGAAGCTCGGGTTTAACACGGCCCAAAGCCCATCATTCCAACTTCTATCTTAGATATCTCTGTGAGTGATGAGAGGGATGGAGGAAGAGAACCCTCAGTCCTGACTGGAGTTGGAGCCCATTCTCCAGTTATATCTCCTCCTGTAGGGTTTGAGATCAAGACACCACCTCAGTTCGCTCGGTCGGACCTTCTCCAAGTATAGCTCTTTTTCTGCGTGTCGCGGTCATGGAGTTCCTCGCTAGGGTGCTCGCGTATACTGGCAGCCAGTTGCAAGAGCATTTTACAAAACAGCCCCTTTTAAGATTAAGTTGCAATTCCACCACCCCTTCTCAGAGAAGTCCATATTTTCAGCTTCATCAGCTAGGATTCTTCTGGTTTAATCAGCACAGTTAACTATTTTGGTTGCCTGATGGGGGGCTGAAAGTTTTATAGGCTTGTTTAGGTGGGGTTCAAATTTTGCACCGTGGTTTTAGATGAGCCGGTTATCCAGCTCTCATGACCCTGTCTTATGGGTAGTTTGAGGCTGTGGGATACTGACGCTTAGTAGGGTCACTATTGTCATTGTAGGACTGTAATCTCATCGCAAGAGTCCCTGTGTTTTTTTGAGTGGTCTTGCAAGTCTCTTTCAGGGAATTTGTCTGCAGTGCTTTGCTTTCTCGAGTCTTGCTCCACATCTTTTATTGCAGCTGTGAAGCACAATTGAAACTACTTGCTTGGGCCACAGTTAATTGTTTCAGTTCGGAACATCTTGCTGATCCCTTTTGTGCCGCGGTCACCGGGTTCTAGGCTTGCTTTTAGCGTTGCTTTGGGTGATGCTAAGGGTTGTAAGCCTTCGTTTCTCTATGCTGGATTCGGGGGCAATACTGGGTCAATCAAGACGGTCACTGCAGCACTGAATTCTTCTTTACAGTCCTGCAGATGGCATCATGCAGAGTTCGCCTGATTCTCATGCCTTCTCGAGGGCGTACGCAGACCTTAGCAGTTGGTTCTGCAGCGGTCTGCGTCAAACTTTCCTTGATTCTTCTGTCAACGAAAAATTTTCTTCTTTCAAGTTTAGTTTTCTCTTTTTAATCTTGAATTTTTCTCATCTTTCAGTCTCTGCTACTCAAAACGGCTTCTTTGCAGTTCCTCCTTCAATTTACGCACATCTGCCTTTGAGAATGCCATCTCGGCGTGAGACTTCCCGCTCTAGGGTTATGAGGGTGTTACTGACGCTCACTTCTGAGAGATTTGAGATCTTATCAAGATCTACTTAATAGTTCTTTTGCAATGTCCAGCCCTCAGTGAGACATGTGTAGTTCCTTTCTGGAAACTTTCCAGAGTCCTAGGGCCCGGAGTGTTGGTATCTATGATGGTGAGGGACTTACTAGTGCTCTGAGGGAGGGAGTCAGTGCTCTGCGGAACCCTTTCGAGAAACGTCCACTTCTATCCGAACAAGTTGTGAACATCATGTTGTGACGGCATTCAGCTCTAGCAGTGTGAAATCCTCTTGCTGGAAGACTGTCATGCCTTAGGCCTCCTCATATTCGCTTTAGGTAGCCACCATGTATCAAGATTGGCTCTGGCTTAATCCATGGACAGAAATAGTTAGCATTTGCCGGGTCAGGTCAGTCTTTGAGTGCTCCAACTCGGTCTTGGCCGCCAGAGTAAATTGCGGAGCACAGTCTTCTGTTAGCTAGCATATTTTTTCTGCTACCTTCCAATTATTCACGAGTGATCACAGGGCATGCCTGGCAAGCTTGCAGGTGCATCTTCAGGGCGTGGTCAAGGGATCGTCACTCACGGCTCGATCTAAGTCCCTGGGATGGTTGGCGCGGGTTCCTACTGTTGGCACCGGACAGAACACTCTTTGTGGGGTACAAGACTTCTGCCTGGGGCCTCTCGATATTCGGTACCCGCGAGGACGAATTCTCATTTTCTCTAGGCTGACAGGCGGCAACTCGGTCCCCTTTCTCCACAGGATCTGCGGACGTGCTGTTCCTTCACACGGTAAGTAAGAAAGAACTGCTTTGATTTTTCGACGCCTGTGATTTGGGAGACAACCATCCCTTCAGGATATTGGGGGTCTCCATCTGAAACTTTAGCAGCTTCATTACATACGCCAGCTTTTCATTGCAGCTGCTTTAGATTACGAATATTCGGGGATCCACTGGGGCTCCGCGTCGTTCTGCTGATCATAGTCGTCATCAAACGGAGCGGTCTTTTCTGTTCGTGACGAGTTCAGGCACCCCCACCATTCTTGGGGGGTTTTGTGGGGTGATCAGGTCGGGTACCGCGTACGAGATGTCTTCTCTTATGGAATGGAAAGGCCATCTTCCGTGGGGTAGGGTTCATTACAGGAAACGCTGCATCTGTCCTACATTTTAGGGCTATCATGATGTAATTGGAGCTGACAGACCTGAAGGGACCCTCGTGGGCCCAGCGTTGAATTGCAGGTGTTCGCAATGTGAGAGAACGCCATTGTTCCCCGGTAGTCACATACATGGGGCATATTTGACTTTAGAGGTCGTAGCTCTCACAGGCATCCTGTTAGACTTTCTTTTGGGTATTTTTTTGTCAAGTATCAGAGTCATACTGTGCATCGCATTTAATTTTGATCAGGTATTTTTACAAGATGTGCAGTGCTAGGTAAAAAAAGTCTATTTGCTAACACATTTACTAGCAGGTGAATCCCTCGCGCTTTTCAACAACAGAATTTGGTTTCTGACCTGAGTTCAGTTATTGTATAGTCTCATCTTTGCGGTTTATGGTCATTACACTTGCACACTTTGGGTGGTTGTTGCTTTTGCTCCCAAGATAATAGCATACTTTTTTACTTTCAGAAAAAAAGCATTTTCTTTGCAGTGGGCTCACAACACTCAGCATTGGATTTGAAAACTTCTGTCCTTTATGAGGCAATTTACAACTCAGAATTGTTTTTCGAAAAATCCCTGTCAGCACAGGTCTTGTATCAATTTTCACATTTTTGCATATACTCCATTTACAGTGTGGTAGACTTATGCGTGATTTGGACTGTGGCAACCTTTTTGCAAAATCAGAACCACTCGTGGGTCACCATCTGTAATTCACGCTGTCACGCGACTTGAAAACAAACAAAACAAACCTATCCCTATTTAAGGGCTGCTCACTTCTTGAACCTGACATTGGGGTGGAAGGGCAAAACACCTATTTCAATGACAATAGTTACGACGTGTGATCACGGCAAATAAGTGTGTTATAGGCTTCAGGCAGCTCTACCTACTTGGGATTCGGGGCAAAGATCCATCTGGGTGTGTTGGGAGTTTTCAGTTGATGTTGTCCCGTTTTTTTGGAACTCTGATCTCTGCGATGCAATGAGGTGTTTTTTTTTTTTTTTCAGACTGTTGTTGGTAGGCAAGAAGCATAAAAAAAATTTCACATTAAAATCTCCGGTCCTTTTAACTACAATGACACCTCTTATCCACTTCATGACCACCATATGTAGACGGGACGTTCACAGAGGTGACACAATTAGGAGGTTTAGAATTGAAATTATAATCGGAAACTTACTGTCACTGTTCCTTTCATGCAGGAAATTATCAAACCAAGGGGGGGCACAACGCTTCCATTCAATGGGCAGTATTCATAGTGAAAATCCTGCTATGCATAGTTGTGAACATCTACATTAATAAAGTCACTGTCTCGCCAGCTCAAAACTATATAGACATGAAATAAGCAGATATAAGCAGTTCAGTTGATTAAGAATAAAAGTTATCTGTTGTCTTGGAGGGAAAATCTTTCACTTCCTGTTCCGCTTCAAGGTGTAGTAGTTTTTACATGTGGTCTTGAAATCAAGCTCTCTGTGATTTTGACAAGCTCAAAAACATGTGATGCCTCCAAAGGTCAAGCTCAAAGGAGGGCTAAGGCAGTCCTTCGTGCTGAACAAGGGACAATCTTTTTGTGAAGCAATCATAAATCAGAGCAGGTTGGTGTTAGTAATGTAAACTACCGAAGAAGTTAACCACACAACACTGCTAGATAAAGGCACATTACTGAACAGGGATAAGTCCCTGTTACAAGGATGACAAGACTGGTGATGAACGGGCAGCTTGTCTGGCTGCACCTGAAACATTTTATCTAGGGGGGACTAGTAGCTAGACGTTTAAAAAGGACCATATAATCTGGACATTAGGTGAAGGAGTGGTTCCACTATCAAGAATAGAAAAGAAAAGTGTAAGCAACTTCAGTTTGGTGTACTTATGGCCATGTGCATTGTTTACTGGCATATTCTTGGGATTGGGCACAAATTGAACGAGTGGTGGTTTTAGCGAAGTGCATTCTTTTTAGTTATTTTAAGCCACATCAACTCGAATATGCTCCCATCCAGAGGACCTGAAATAGGGCTTTTGCTACAGAAAAGAGAGAGAGGGATAGTAAAATGTGGGGGGGGACTTCTAAATTGTAAAATAACAACTCTAGTTAAATGTTAGTTAAATGCTATAGTTAAACAGGGAATATGTGAGTAAAAAATGAGGAGGAAATGTAAAAAACAATGTAAAGAGAATGAAAAACGGATGGAAATACCAGCAAAAACAAAAGTAGTATCTATAGCGTAAGTAGTAAGTAAGACCAGTATACAAA
>WSYH01010285.1:0-23642 GCA_036426205.1 Ascaphus truei | reverse complement strand
CTTCTCATCTCCACCCGCGCCGCCGGCGACTCCGCTCTGCAACACCCCCCCCGCCCCGGCTTTGGCCACCCCCCCCCCCTGTCTTCTGCGCTCGTTGACCGTGGGTTCGGGCATGAGGCAGCAGGCGGGAGGCGAGCGCGGCGCGTGTGGAGGTGAGAAGCGCCGGGTTTGGCTGAGGCATGGGGGGGGGGGGGGATCCGTCACGCCGCGCTCCCCACCCCCCATGCCTCAGCCAAAACGGCGTTCTCACCTACACACGCGCCGCGTCGCCTCCCGCCTGCTGCCTCATGCCCGAACCCACGGTTCAAGAGCGCAGAAGACAGGGGGGGGGGGGTGGCCAAAGCGGGGACCAGGGGGTGTGAGGCAGGGGGGGGGGGGGGGGACCCACCAGTGATGTGTGACGTGCAGGGGTCCGGAGATGGGGGGAATGAGCGCCGGGGACGGGGGTGGGGGGGAAACCAGCCGCGGGGACAGGGGAGTGATGCAGGGGGGAGAGTGATGTGAGTGCAGGTGGGGAGAGTGAGGGAGGTGCGGGGGGGAGAGTGATGTGGGGTGCAGGGGGGGGGAGAGTAATGTGGGGTGCAGGGGGGACAAGTGATGTGACGTGCAGGGGTCCGGAGGATGGGGGGGGGAATGAGCGCCGGGGACACCAGCGCCGGGGACAGGGGAGTGATGCAGGGGGGGAGAGTGTCTGAGGTGCAGGGGGGTAGAAGTGATGTGAGTGTGCAGGGGGGGAGAGTGATTTGGGGTGCAGGGGGGAGAGTTAATGTGGGGTACAGGGTGGGTGAGTAATGTGTGTGCAGGGTGGGGGAGTAATGTGGGGTTGCAGCGGGGGAGGTGATGTTGGGTGGCAGGGGGGAGACTCGACTGTGGGGTGCAGAGTGGGAGACCGCAGCGTGAAGGAGGGGGGGAACGGAGCTGTGAATGGAACAGAGGTGTGTGAAGGAGGGAAACCAGCTGAGAAGGGGGGGGATCGGAGATGTGAACGGGGGGAGGGGGGTGCCGCTGGGAACGGGGGGGGCAGGGCTGTTGAAGGGGAGGGGAGCAGAGACAGAGGGGGAGCGGGAAATTCTATCCGTGCAAGCGGGTATATCAGCTAGTTACCTCTAATTGTCAGATAAAAGCGTAGCAGTTCCCCAGATGACCCTCTTCACCATCTCAACGTAAATTAGTTCACTTTGATCCTAGGAGGGATTTACCCGTTAACCCTTTCGTGGCCGGCCTCCCTGGCAGTGAATGGGCTACATTAAACTTGTTGGTGTAACACCTGTTCCACCCGGCCACGGAGAGGCCACACCAAAGTGACCAAGTCTATCAGGTCTGTTGCTTATTATGTCAGGGATGTGAGCGCCTCTTATTTAACCTTTGTTCCTCAGGGTGCTGACATTGTGCAGGGCGGGTATGGAAGTATTAGAAGAAACAGATAGAGGGCGCCAGGAACTTCTGTTAGCTTTACTGGAACACATGTACATCTTCTTGATTGGGGGGCTCACGCAGCATTCCCTACAGAGGAACATTCTTTCCTTTGTTGCCAATAGCTGTGGCAATCTAATGCCTGGCTGTGGCTTTCCTTCCTCCACTTGATCCCTAGGCAGGGGTCCCTCTTGCATGAGGATGAAATCACCCGCCCACCCTATCACCCTATCAGAGCTATCTAGGGTGATACCCTGAGGCTTACTGAGAAATCTCTACTGAGTACCGGTCCATCCGCCTCAGGGCCGTATAAAGGAGCCCTAGTATTTAGGAGCGGACACTTTTCCATAACTAGACAATTAGAAGGGGGTTCTGGTACTAACACACATAGTTACAGACTCACAAGATTTACATTAATTATTATTTACAATGAGATCCTCGTCTTGGTCTCCTCCTGAGCAGGACGGTGAAAAAATAAATAAATGGTGTGTGCTGAGCACGCGCATTTTTAGATGGAAACTCCTTTGTTTGTGTCACTGTTTTGTCACAGAAATTCTGTATGTGATGGTGGATTTTTAAATTCAAAATCAAACACACATTTCAGTGACAAAACGCAAAGAAGTTTGACTTAGAAAGCGTGTGCTCGGCCCCCCTCCCCACCCCCATTTTAGTATTTGCACTTCTATATTTATACTAATTGTGAATTTTGTGTGTCCACTGTGTGTGTCTCTGTCTGTTCTCCAAGTGGTGGCAAGTGTCGTACCTTCGCAGTGCGCCGTGCCGACGGCTACCAACGCATGCACGCACCGGCTGCGCACCACGCGACGCCAACGGCTGCAAAGAGACTTTTACCACACTGACGAGCAGCACCGACGGCTCTTTTGCCCAATGACGTCATTTCCGTGACCGTACTTCCGTCTCTAAGGCTCCGCTTATAGTGCCGGGACGTCAGGCTACGTCGCTGGAAAAATCAAATTGACATGACTTCCAGCGATCGCGAGCCATCGCTCTGTCGCAGCAATGCATTTGTTTGACGCGACGTCGCGTCCGTGTCGCCATAAGCACAGCTTAAGGCCGTGCTTATAGTGTCGGCGACGCGATGTCGCCCAAAAACAAAAGCATTGCCACCAGAACGGTATCGTCTATTCATTTTTTGAGAGAGATATAGATATACAGTTGTGAAAAAGAAAGTACACCCTCTTTGAATTCTATGTTTTACATATCAGGACATAGTAACATAATTCTGTTCCTTAGCAGGTCTAAAATTAGGTAATACAACCTCAGATGAACAACAACCATGACATATTACACCATACCATGATTTATTTAACAAAAATAAGCCAAAATGGAGAAGCTGTGTGAAAAAAACAAGTATACACTTACTGCTTCCATAGGAATTAAGATACTATAGACAACAGGTGCGCTAATCAAATGCCCTTGATTAATTGATCATCAGCAAGTGTGACTACCTATAAAAAGCCGCAGTTTTAGCAGTGTGTGGTCTGGAGCATTCAGTGTGTGTTAACACAATGCCAAGGAGGAAAGACATCAGCAATGATCTTAGAGAAGCAATTGTTGCTGCCCATCAATCTGGGAAGGGTTATAAGGCAATTTCCAAAACAATTAAAGTCCATCATTCTACAGTGAGAAAGATTATTCAAAGGGGAAAACATTCAAGACAATTGCCAATCTTCCCAGGAGTGGACGTTCCAGCAAATTCACCCAAAGTCAGACGTGTAATGCTCAGAAAAATGCAAAAACCCCAAGAGTTACATCTCAGAACTCTACAGGCCTCAGTTTAGCATGTTAAATGTTAAAGTTCATGACATACAATTAGAAAAGAACTGAACAATTATGGTTATTTGGAAGGGTTGCCAGGAGAAAGCCTCTTCTCTCTAAAAAAACATGGCAGCATGGCTTAGGTTTGCAAGTTGCATCTGAACAAACCACAGACTTCTGGAACAATGTCCTTTAGACAGACGAGACCAAAGGGAGATGTTTGGCCCTAATGCACAGCGCCACCTTTGGCAAAAACAAACACAGCATATCAGACAACAACCTCATACCAACTGTCAGCATAGTGGTGAGGGGTGATGATTTGGGCTTGTTTGTTGCCACAGGACCTGGGAACCTTGCAGTCATTGAGTCGACCATGAACTCCTCTCTATACCAAAGTATTCTAGGTCAAAGGAGGAATCTGTCCGACAGCTAAATCTTGGCCGAAATTGGGTCATGCAACGACAATGATCCCAAACACACCAGGCAAATCTACAACAGAATAGCTAAAAAAAGAAAGAATCACGGTGTGCAATGGCCCAGTCAAGTCCAGGACTCAACCCGATTAAATGCTGTGGCGGGACCTTAAGAGAGCTGGCATAAACAAATGCCCGCAAACCTCAATGAACTAAGCAACGTTGTAAAGAAGAGTGGGCCAAAATTCCTCACAACGATGTGAGAGATGATAAAGTCATACAGAAACGATACTTCAAGTATTGCTGCTAAGGGGGTTCTAAAAGCTATTAAATCATAAGGTTGACTTAGTTTTTCAAACATGGCTTCTCCATTTTAGCTTTATTTTTGTTAAATATCATGACACGGGATATGTAATAGTCATGTGTTGTGTTCATCTGTATGGTATTTACCTAATTTTTAGACTGCTAAGGAAAACGATGATTGTTATTAGTCCGATATGTAAAACCATATAATTCAAGAGGGTGTGTACTTTTTTCCACACACTGTAATGTATATAAATACATACATAAACTACATACATACATACATTCATACACATACCCATATCCCAAAAATCTACATATGGTAAGAAATATTGAGATGAAAAAATTATAGAATATTCATCAAATACTTTATGTTGAACCAGACAATTGCACTATGGGTGTCTTTATCTCTTCCATGTCCATGATGAAATGTGCGCACCTGCTGCTCTTCATCATCCTGTGTGTATGTATCAGTCCTGTTTGTTATGTGTCACACTGTATGTATTAGTCCTGTGTGTATGTATACACTGATCAGTCCTGTGTTTATGTATCACATCTATGTATCAAGTCTGTGTAATGTATCCAGTCTGTGTGTGTAACGTGTATGTATCAGTCTGTGTGTATATATCACAGTGTATGTATCAGTCGTTGTGATGTGTCACAGGTATGTATCAGTCATGTGGTGTATATCAGTCGTTTGTATGTGTCACACTGTATGTATTAGTCTGTGTTGTATCTGTCCAGCATGTGTGTATGTGTCCACAGTGTAGTATCAGTCCTGTGTGTAGGTATCATGTGTATGTATCCGTCTGTATGTGTCACGTGTATGTATCAGTCTGTGGGTATTGTAACAGTGTATGTATCAGGCCTATGTGTAGTGTATCGGTCCTTTGTGGATGTATCACAGTGTATGTATCAGTCCTGTGTGTATGTGTCACAGAGTTATGTATCAGTGTGATGGTGAAGGGGTTAACCAGGCTCATCAATAAAGGTCAAGCCCACTTGGTTACCCATGATCCATGTGTTGGGGTCCTAGAGTGTCGCTCTTGGACCCAGATGTCATAAATGCATTACTGTGACTGTGTACAAAATTATACGACATTAACATTTCTGTGTTCCGCCTTTCCTGGGGTTCTGGGACCAGGAGTTTCTAGGCTGTGAGTTTCAGGGTAGGTTTGACGGAGAAACTTCTTCAGAATTGCGTCTATTTAGCGGGTTCCAAAGTTACTGGAGACCCCAAAATTGTACCCGGATTCAGGTTAGGTTCCCAGCTACAATGAAGTGCAGTGCTCCAGTCAAAACCCTACCATGAAAAAGCGTTCTTGCAGCTACCCCTAGGAGGGTCCTGCTTCAGCACAGACTAGAACAAAAAGATTTCTGACGTTCCCCACCGGTGGCTTAACAGGGGCAGAGGGAGATGGTATGCAGAGGGCTTAAAGTTTATCCGGTAACAGAAACACTTGATTGAGTCAGAGCAGGACTGCAGGGGAGGTGCGCCATCTAGCAGCCTGACCCGGAACTTCCTGTCTGCTGGCTACTATTAGAGCGCTCCTCACCTCCTGCTCTGATTCAAGAGATTACTACTACCGGACTATTCTTTAAGCCGGGGAGCCCTCCCCGTGCCTGTGTACACCCAGGTAGGCATGGGGAGAGACTGGGAGAGATGTGAGGGGGGGCTGGGAGAGATGTATGGGTGCTGGGTAAGATGTGAGGGGGGCTGGGAGAGATGTAAGGGGGCTGGGGTAAGATGTGAGCGGGGGCTGGAGAAGATCTGAGGGGGGCTGGGAGAGTAAGGGGCGGGTAAGGTGAGGGGGCTGGGTAAGATGTGAGATGTGAGGGTGCTGTTAGAGTGTGCGGGGAGCTATGGGAAGACATGTGAGGGGGGGCTGGGAGAGATATTAGGGGGCTGGGTAGATGTGAGAGTTGAGGGGGTCTGTGAGAGATGTTAGGGGGGCTGAATGAGATGTGAGGGGAGCTGGGAGAGATGTGGAGGGGGGGTGGGAGAGTGTGAGGGGGGCTGGGGAGATGTGAGAGGGGCTGGGATGGATGTGGGCTGGGAAGGATTGAGGGGGGTGGGAGAGATGTGAGAGGGGCTGGGATGGATGTGAGGGCTGGGAGAGACTGTGAGGGGGGCTGGAGAGACTTGAGGGGGGTGTCTCTCTCTCCCCCCCCACCCTCCACACAGTCCTGTTTCAACTGAATAAAAACATTAAAAAAATAAACATAAAATAAAACATAAACAAAAACATCTCCCCATCTGTAGTGGGAGAAAAAACACTGTTACAGGTTTCACTCTAACACCCCAAATAAACCTAGCACATTTTAATAAAGAATAGAAAAGTTAGAGGTTTTAAATCTGGTATGGTTTAAAATGTTATATCTAGTCCATGAAACAAAGCAGGTCTTCTCTCTCCTAGCCACCTGGGCATGGTGTCGGTGGGTGTAACCCTTGGTCCTATATGAAAGAGACACCAGATGGCTAGAGGTGTGACCATTTGTTAGCAAGAAGGGCTAAGTGGAGCACCCACATCCTCAGCTCAAAAGGTCCATGTGGCCTAGCCAGACAGAGGGAGCCTTGCACCGTTGGGGGCAAAGGGGCAGAGAAGAATATTTTTCCGGCCCTGGAAACACTCAGGTGTTTGGGAAACCACAGTCTGGTCGTCACTCAGATTGGTTGCTAGGGGAATTGCAAGGTTTTTTGATTGGGTGGCAGGGTTCTGGGACTTAATACCAGAGGTTTTTTTAAAAACTCTGACATAGCTCAGATATGGCAGATTCCCCAGAGATTCTAAGAGAGGTTTTTTCCCAGTGATTCAAAGGGATTCAATGCTTGTGCAAGATTCCACAAGTCCCAATTGCCATAAGGGCAAGACGGGTCGGACCGGAACCCAGCGATTGCAAGGAAAAAGGCTGCAGGACTTTTCAACCGACTGTTTTCTAGTCCCTACTTCAGCACACTGGACTGTTTTTTAAGACTTTATTTCAACTAGGAAAGTCAGTTGTCAACCCAGACCTCCAGTAAGTGTATCTGTTCTGTCTATTGTATTCAATGTTGTTTGCCTGTTTATGGAATAATTACAATTTAATTTTACTTATTGGCTTTGTTCAATGTAAGATCCGGGTATAAAGGTGTTATTTGCGGTCTCCCGTGATAATCAGTAAGTGTGGATGTATCAGTCCGGTGTTATATATCAGTCTGTGTGTATGTATCACACTATGTATCAGTTCTGTGTGTATGTGTCACACTCTATGTGTCAGTCATGTGTGTGTGTGCCACAGTTATGTAATCAGTCCTGTGTGTATGTCACAGTGTATGTATCAGTCTGTGTGTATGTATCAGTCCTGTGTGTGTGTCACAGGGTATGTATCAGTCTGTGTGTATGTATCAGTTTGTGTGTAGTATCACACTATTGTGTCACCAGTGTATGTATCGTTTGTGTGTATATCACACTATATGTGTCACAGTGTATGTATCCGTTCTGTGTGTAGTATCACACTATATGTTCAACAGGTATTATCAGTTCTGTGTGTATGTATCACACTATATGTGTACAGTGTATGTATCATTCCTGTGTGTATCACACTGTTATGTGTCAGTCCTTTGTGTAGTATCAGGTCCTGTGTGTACAGTATGTCACAGTGTGGTATCAGGTATGTGTGTATGTATCACAGTGCACACGTCACACTGTGCTATGTCGGTGTATGTTATGATGATGACTGTGCTGATCTGTTCTTCCGCTTCTGTGACGTGTTTCCGCTTCCGCCCAGTCGCCTGCTTGGTGAAGATGGCGGCGCCGGAGCCCGGGATCACGGGACTGACAGCACTTTGCTGGTCTGCAGTGCTCGGGATGTAGCCTGGTAGTGGTGGCCGCGCGGCGGGGAGGAGAGGCACCGGTGTTACCCGGGGCCGGTCCCTTATTCACACACCGTGTGCACCGGTGCGGGAACCTTACTACACAACCGGGTGGCCCGGGCCGGTATCCTTACTCACTTACCGTTGCACCGGGGCCGGTTATCCTTACTCACTTACCGTGTGAACACAGGGGCCGGTTCCTTACACTTACCGTGGCCGGGCCGGTTATCCTTATTCACACACCGTGTGCACCCGGTGCGGGTAACCTTACTCACACACCGTGTGTACCCGGGGCCGTATCCTTACTCACTTACCGTGTGCACCCGGGGCCGGTCTCTTAGTGCACCCGGTATCCTTACTCACTTACCGTGTGCAACCGGGGCCGGTATCCTTAATTCACCCCGTGTGCACCGCGGCGGTATCCTTATTCACAACACGTGTGCACCGGGGGGAGTACCTTATCAACCCGTGGTCCCGGGGCGGAACCTTACTCACACGCCGTGGGCACCCGGGGCGGTAACCTTACTCACACACCCGTGTGCACCCGGGGCGTAACTTACTCACAACACGTGTGTACGCGGGGCCGGTATCAATACTCACTCACCGTGTGCACGGGGCGTATCTTACTAATTCGTGTGTACCCGGGGCCGGTCACCTTTTCACACACCGTGTGCACCCGGGCGGGTTGTATCCTTACTCACACCGTGTGCACCCGGGCCGTAACCTTACTCACACACCGTGTGCACCCGGCCGTACCTTAACTCAATCACCGTGTGCACCCGGGGCCGGTAACCTTACTCACACACCGTGTGCACCGGGCCGGTATCTTACTCGCACACTGTATGTGCGGGAGGACCTATCCTCCACGCACTGTATATATCTATATATGTATCCTCAGACACTTCTATTATACATATCCACCCCATATCTATATATCCTCCAGCACTGCTATATATATAATATATATATATATTATATAACACAACACACCACACACACACACACACACCACACACACACACACACTTAGACTGTAAGCTCATCGGGGCAGGGACTTTCCTTAATGTTACTTTTATGTCTAAAGCACTTATTCCCTGAGTCTGTGTTTTATTATCTGTTATTTATGATTAGATTACCATGAGTATTACACTGTGAAGCGCTATGTACATTATGGCGCTATATAAATAAGACATACATACAATACACATATACACACACACCACATATATTGTGATAGACAATAACAGTTTGTGGCTAACGAAATGCTTTATGTGTGCGCGCTTTCGAGATACACTATCTCTCTTCTTCGGCGGGTGTTACTTGAATAAAGCAGGCAGGGGTTTTACTTAAAACGTGCATCTTGGAATTTTATCTGTGACTAGGGCCTATCCCTCCCTCGTGGTAGGGTGCGATTTATGATGAGGTGTTAAAATTATCCCAGGATGTAAGTTGTGTATGTAATATAAACAATAAAGAGCCCAAGTTATACAGCGCTTTACAAAAGGTGCGTGTGGAGGGGAGTGTAATCAATTGTGTGGGTAGGTGTGGAAATGTTTAGAGGGTGTTGCATTACAAAAAGTGTGTGTAGATACTATGGGGTCCCTATTGGTATATAGGGATGGAATACATAGAGTATTTGTATGTGTAAAGGACAGCTGTGGTGGTGCATACATATAGCGCGGTATGCATAGACATGGCCTTTAGCACTCATGGGAAGAGCGTTCTCTCGTGTCGGTAGACTCAAAGGTAATTAGAACACCAAAAGAGAGACAGTGCATGAAACAAATTATGCAACTGTTCGGGGAATGGCGGGTGGCTTAAACCGAGACCCCAGTTTAGGCCACTTTGACACATATTCTCTTCCTATGAGTGCTAAGGGTCTAGATACTGCGCTACATGTATGCACAACAGCTGTCTCTTACACATACAAATACTCTATTATATCCCTATAACACTTGCTTTACCTTGTAACACCGCTGGAAGAGAGTCAGTGTATCTCGAAAGCTCGTACAAATGAAAAGCCTTTCGTTAGCACAGAGCAGTATCGTCTTCTCATTTTTTTTTAAAGCTCGGCTAACATGGTACACACACTCTATCTATCTGCCATGGCATTGCTTATGGGTTTTCATGTAATTGGCTTGAGACAAAAAGTTGCACTGTGTGCTCATTTGTGTGTCATTCCCAGAATTCCTGCTGCAGTGGAAGCACGTATGCTAGTGATGATGTTGAAAAGCAGGGTTGCACATGTCTAAGGCTGCGTCCATAGATGGACCACCGTCTGAGGCGTGCGGCACGCTCAGCGCTGTGGCCCCTGCTCCTCAATGGGATGCCTTGAGAGGGGGCGTCGAGGCGTGCGGAGGCTTTGGAGTTTTCAGCCGGCGCCAAATGTTTTTCAGCGGGCTGTCGGCTGAAAACATCCAATCAGCCTTAAGCAGCGTCAACGTCACGGCGCCGTGACATTGACGTCAGTGCGCGGGGCGATTGGCCCAGCGACGTCACTGCCGCCTCCAACCAGCTCCCCCCGGCTCCCTTCGCGCACGCTGGCTCGCCTGCAAGTCTGTGCAATCGGCGACTGAAGAGCGAGCCTCAGCGTTAGCGAGCCTCCGCTCTCCCTACACTCTATGGCTCGGGCCTAAGGCGCGCTTGGTGCTGGCGACGTGACGATGGGTCCACACCAGCGAAAGTTATCATTTGATTTTCAGCGACTGTCGCCAGCGACGTCAGAAGGGGCGGTCCGCAGTCTCTGGTTGAGACAGTCACATGTGGTGACTGTCTCTAAAAAAAATCAAAGACCCGGCTTCAAAATTTTGGGTCGCCCTCTCACTATAAGAGGCTTGGCGGAAGTCAATGTTATTTGATTCGCGCGCCGCGAAAGGCACTATAGCGCAAGCCTTAGACATGTGATGTGTCACAAGTAAGATTTAATGTGTGTGTGTGTTATATACATCGTACTGATCTATATGTATCAAAATAAGGTTGAACTATGCGTTCACGGGTGCTTAGAATGAATAAAAGAATATATAACACATAATCGGAACAAAACTTTTATTCATTATATGTACCTGGGAGTGCATATTTCAACCTATTTTGATTATCAAATCTCTGTGGTCACCCAGGCAAACTCACTCTTTCTCTCTCTGCAGAGTAATGACTGAACCCTCTGTAGTTGTAAACATAGAGTTTATATATGATAAGTGTATTTGCACACCTTTGGGTTCTGTGCCTTTATTATGATACTGAGGGTGAATACAAGTCTGTGTAAGCTGGTAGAGGCCTCTGTTGATATTTGGTCAGGTTCTCCTTTAACCTTCTCCTGTGGGAAAATCTGTACTCACCTGATGTAGCTCAACAACCAGCATTCTGAATAAAATTAGAATACTTGTTTCTTACATGCTTATCAATGCACTTTGTTTGTATTGGCATGTGCCAATACAGTCAGGCTAATTTTTTACCTTATTTAATTGGACCAAGCAATATACAATGGAGAGGGGAGTAGGTTTACTGAACTGAATTAAATTACCATCAGAATTAAGTGCAAATATTAGCCCTTGTGACGGTAATACTGGTCTCTAAAGTGACAGACTACTGTTTGAGACTGAAGGAAATTGAGGGTGTAGTCCTTGGGTTATGGACACCTAAAAACAGTCCTCAAGCACAAGATCGTGGGGCCCCAAGTTACTTCTTAGGTTTTGCGAAGTGTTGTGCAGCGAATGTGCCAGACCATATAATTGTACTATCATAAATGGGAATGGATCAAACCTTTTAGGCTTGCGTGGGTGTGCATGCGTAAAGATTTGGGAGTTAATTCTGATCTGCAGGTGGCCGTTTGTTGCTGTTTTTCAGAACAAAACCCCAATAAACTTTAATGGGAATTTGTGCTGAAAACAATCGGAATTGCTGCTGAGTATAAAAATGTCTCCACGGTCTTATTAATAGGGATATTACCATTCATGTGCGTCAAAAGTGGTATCATAGTTTGGCGAGGAAGCCATTATATATCATACATTTGAGTTTGGTGGTGTGAAAAAGGCGACAGAAAACTCCACCGTGGCATATAGCCAAATAAGAATATCACTTGTGAGCACATTCACATGTCTTAGACAGGTTGCAACCCTGCCTTTCCACACATTATACCTAGCATACTGTGCGCCCACTGCAGCAAGGGATTCTGGGAAATGACATGCAAATGAGCACACAATGTTGTCACCTTTTGCCTGGAATATCCCTTCACATGGAGCCCATTTAAGTGTGCATCGCCGTTCACACAGGTTTTAAGCAGGCATGGGACTGCAAAGCAAGTACAAACACAATACATAAATATAGTATGTATGTTATATATCTCTATATATGTGTGGTGTAGTTAAGTATATATTCGTGGTATATGTATATATAATTACAGGCAGTCCTCGGTTATTCGACAAAATGTGTTCACTCCAAAATGGCGTTGGATAGCGAAACGTTGGTAAAAGGCAACACGTTTTTCCCATAGAACACTGTTTAAATGAAAGTTCCGTTCTGAAGGCATTTTTAATGCTAAAATACACAAAAATATTTACGCAGCAATTAGATATGCAGCACACACATAAATTATTAGTGCAGCATACTGTATTATAATATAATATAACATTAATATAAAAAAATATAATTATTATTATGTAAATATATATATACACAAACACACACACACACACACACACACACACCTTTGCAAAGCGTTGGAAAAGCCGTTTTGGAGTTGTAAAATTGAACATAGGTGAGCATTGCATAGCGTTGGATAAGACATTCGTTGGATAAGCCAGTTGGATAAGCCATTCGTTGGATAAGACATTCGTTGGATAAGCCATTCGTTGTAAAGCGACAAGCGTTTGTAAACGAGGAGGGTGTGTGTGTGTGTGGGTGGTGGTGTGGTGTGGTGTTGTGTGTGTGTGTGTGTGTGGTGTGTGGTGTGTGTGTGTGGTGTGTGTGTGTGTGTGTGTGTGTGTGTGTGTGTGTGTGTATACACATAACAGGGAATCCTGCCCCGAAGCGCTTGCCATCTAAGGGCTGGGACCCGCCTGCGTCCTTTGGACTGGAAAAAGCCCCAAGGCACTCTCCACGCGTGCCTGTAGTGCAGTGCGGCGCGTGGTCGGAGGCCGCGGGCTAGGCATGTGTTAAACCGATGCCGTTGCTCACCTAAGATATCAATGACTTACACGTCTGGTAATGGCATACCCACAATATTAAAAAAGTCATTGACTTTATTGGTATATTGCCCAATTTTAGTTCTTGCTAATCATTAAATCATGTATAGCGATTTCCCCCCCCACCCCCTTTGAGATGGCGAATAATTGATTCCACTGTCAATAGTTAGGATTGGATTTCTCCGGACTTGGGATCTCAGTGGTGTGAGTATGAGAGATTTATTCAGTGGACCTGCAGTTCCTGGGTGGAAGGGGGGGAGGAAAGGATAACAAATTGCTAAATAGCAGTCGGTGTCCGGGCCCAAAAGATAATCTTTTAATGGAAACATTGCGAATAATAATGTGAGATTGTGGGATTTTAAAATCTTACACCCCATGATTGACAGACTGGTAGCAATATCCATTTTTTCTTGGATCTTTCCATCTTTCAACAATTTTGTATTTATTAAAAAAACAAGTATATGTGGGACCAGTTAAATATTTCTTTTGAATTAAAAATGGAAGAATGTACAGTATATTGCCCCCCCAATGAAATCCACACAGCTCGATCCCAATGACGATCACCGACTTTTAAAGCCTCTTTTAATATTGTCACTTTGTTTGGAGTCTAGCTCTTTGCGAGGAGGAAGTAAGTGTTGCAGGGCGCTGTGTGATTGGCTGATCCAAGACTAGTTCTATCCAAGTTCTGGTTACTGCGACAATTAAACCATTATTGCTATGGATTGGTACATAACAGTCATATTTCTACCAAGCACTGTGCGGGATGTAAAGCAAGGGAAATGACATCTGGTTGTGGTGATTTTTTTAGTAGTCAAAAACATCTGTTCAAATTGTAGGCTTTGAACCGTACTTTTACAAGACTCCCAGAAGTGGGCAGTGGAATCAACAGAGTCAGGGACCGTCATGCCTCAAAATGGATCTGGTTTGGGGGTTAAAAGTGTTAGAAATGTAAAATCTGACATTTCCTGGAAATTACTCTGAGCTTCATCGATGTATAACATGGCCAGGTAGTGGAAAGTTTGTAGGAAATAAAATGTGACAAACAGGCAACTTGTGAATACTATATAGAAATGGTGCCAAAAGTCAGGAAAATGCAGGATTATATCTTCGAGTCTGAAGTGTATCCTAAGAGTGAATTTCTACTCAAGAGAGAATCCTATTGTTTTTAACCTTCTTGTATCGATCGGCATTGAGATCATTCTTCAATGGCTGTAAATCACCTGTGGAGCAAACACAAAACTCTCCTCTTTCTCAGTGCTGCATGTATGGACACGGGAGATGAGGTCGAGTTGTGTTGGGGAAGGATTTGCTGTCTCACCAAAGAATTAGAAGAGGAGAACCAACACAATCTTATGTGGACGTGGCATGTTACAAGTGTATCAAATACTGAACTGGATGGAGGAATGCAATGGGGGTGGTGTGCCTATTCCTTCCCACTACCTGCATGAGAATCTGCAGAGTATTACTTTGTTATGTTGACCG
Source organism: Ascaphus truei (assembly GCA_036426205.1). Taxonomy (NCBI): domain Eukaryota; kingdom Metazoa; phylum Chordata; class Amphibia; order Anura; family Ascaphidae; genus Ascaphus; species Ascaphus truei. The sequence continues at coordinate 9,219 of WSYH01010285.1, read as the reverse complement.
AGCTCCCTTCTTTAATGTTTTCAGCTTTTGTAATCGGACGCATTAAATCAAATTACTCAGTTGCTGTATTTAGAGAATGCTACACAAAATATACACAGAGGACGTTGTGTGCTATATTAGCCTGTATGCGTACTTGCACAGAGATTTCAGCACTGTAAAGTGATTTTTGAAACTAGGTGCAAGAAAAACAACATCTAAACATTCAAATGTGGTGATCCTAGGAAGTAGCCGTTATGGGTGAGCTTTCATTGTAGTGTTGTCAGCCTCCACACAAGAATTTCCATCAGATCCAAATACCGATGCAACATATCAATTGATATATGTAGTAGTTAAGACTGTATATCATGTACACTAGTTATAAACTTAAAACCTTTATTACTTATTATTTACCCCATAGTATAACTGAAGTCTTCCATACTTCCTGTTTTCTATATTTAAAATGAAGAATTTGTGACATCGTTCCCCATGGTTTTTTGTCCAGGGACTCGCTGTCTTGATTTAGTACTGCCTGTAGGTTGTTTTTTTTTTTAACCTTTTTGTGGTTAAGGAACCCTATAATTATATTGGGAAGATCTGTAGTGCCCCCAACCCTCTATAACCCTCTCTAATAGCCTGTCTGAGATCATGCATTGTAAGGAAACCCTCTAATAGCGCGTCGAGATCAGATGCTTGTAAGGAACCCCAACCCTCTCTAATAGGCGTCTGAGATCAGATGCATGTAAGGAACCCCACCCTCCAATAGCGGAGTCTGAGATCAGATACGTTGTAGTTCTTCTGTATTTGGCACAATTTTCAATGACTGAAAATTGCAGGGAACCCTTAAGGGGTGCCCGGGGAACCCAAAGGTTCATAGGAACCCCTTGAAAAATCTGCTTTAGACAGCCATGGAGATGTGGAATTTGTTACTTTTTATACCTTTCATTCAGTAGTCTGATACTGAGGCCTGGACATTTTTCCCCTTTCACTTAGATTGTAAGCTCTTTGGTGTCTTTTCCACCTGTTATAATGTAATTGCTACTTATTCCTATGTTTGTACGTGTTGGTTCATGCATGGCAATGTTGTTATAAAGCCCGCTGCACACTGTTGAGGCTAATATTAAAATAAACACACATAATTGCAGGTGACATTTTTCTGGTCAGTTTCTCATACATCTACTTGACCGTTTTTAGTAAATGTTTTATGGTTCCTGCAGCAACGGCAGTTCCTTTTTTAAAAAACAACTTGGTGTAATTGGCTTCTTTAGAACATATCAGCCACCCTTAAAGTAACAGTCATCGTGAAAAATGAGCTCGTTGGCAGCACCGTTTCAGGTATATCCGCCATTCTGATTATTTGATGTCACCATAATGACTTTTATTGATTAAGGATTATCCAAAGCATTTGTTTACTATGAAAATGGTTTAAAGTGTTTTTAATGACTTTATACTAGTCAATATGCTGCTATCCTTTAGTAGTTAACTTACATCCCATGCCAGGCTAGCACCTGAAAGCATTCTAAAATGAACTTGGTCTGTGCTAAACTGGTTCCTTTTCGAGGGGGACTAAGGAGGTTGTCGCCATGAGAAGGCCACAAGCAAATGTTATCCGCAATAGGCCCCTCACGCACCCCAGAACGCATGACCCCCATCACTGCATGACCCATAACTGAATAACCCATCACTGCAATGACCCCATCACTGCATGACCCCATCACTGCATGAACCCATCACTGCAGACCCCCATCATGCACGAAGAGGGCTTGCAATGCACTTTGTTTCAAAGATGAAAACATTAGTATGTTGTCTGCTCGCGAAACACGATCTTGCATGCAATATTTGTAGTTCTGTAAAATGGTGCTCGATTGAAGCAGTAGTAACAAATCTTAGGGACCCACCCACGCGTTTCACCCAGTTTAGGCTCCCTCCTTGGCCACCATCAGTTACATATATCATCAGTACACATTTATGTGCCATAGTGTATTTCTTTTTCCATTGTTAATGTTATTTTGGGTTAGGGAAGTGGAGAGACCCCAAATTATCAAGTGGGCCGCTAAATATTCACACATTATTACATATTATTATTTAGGGTTTAACACATTAGAGCCTTGGTTGTTCTTTTCACAATAGTATCAAATATTGGTATTGGACATTATTCAGTCAAACTGCGATATCAACGTTTTGTCGGATTAACACGGAAAACCCGATTGACGGCCAGTGGGGCTTTTTGGGGCGAAATCGCTGGCATCCGCGACTCTCATAGCTTCTAGAATAAGAAGAGTGTCTTATAATAGATAAATTAAAGGATTGTTTTGAAGAGAACTAAATACTGCATGATGGGTGTTTAAATGACTGAATACTGTGCTTAGTACATTTACAGGGGATCCATGGCTAATAGAAAGGTGTTTATTATCATCAATGATGTGAGATATTAATTCGTTTGTCGCCTCCTCTTTTTAAAAGAAATGGATTCAAGCAACTGATCTTCCTAAGGAAACTATACACGGATCTGCCTACTATATGTCCCAAAATCTATTTGCCTGGGCCAACAAACCGTCTCCAGAGCGCGGAAGATGTGTGGCCCAGATGTGCTCTGGACATTATGGAGTGGTACTCGGGCGGGGAGGACCCGGGTACAGGGTTGTTTCCCAAACTGTGAAACAAGCAAAACAAGCTCTCATCTATGCGGGCCACCGAGTCTTCAAAGTGGGGGGAGAGAAAGAACATATTAATGAACTTGGGTAAGAGGTTTCTTTCTCATTTAATGTGGGAGAAGGGTGTTCAACTGGGCCAGCTTGCCATTAGCCCAATGGAGATGATATTCTGCATTTGTACGGGAAGATGTTATCTGGGAGGGGGCAATGGACCCAGCAATGCCGGTTGAAATTCTAGTAAGGGTTGCGCGTTGGTAAACTTTGCCCACCAGTTATAGCGAGTTGTTCTGTCATTCTCCACATGGTTAGTTAGCAAACGAAGACTTGAAAGCACAAGCCCACCAAACTCACAAACATATATATGCCTTAGCTAATTAAGTAAGGGGGGGTTTCTCACGTGGATTTTACACAGATTAAATGGTTTTGGTGAGGAAGACGTTGAACAGACGGGGTTTTAGAAAAGAACAAGGGTGTTTTTCGGAAAAGTGCGTTCGGAGGAGGATCCCGTATCTGCCTATGGAACTATACCACGGAGAGAGAAAGTTAACAGTTATGACGGTTAAAAAACCCTTAATCTGCCTAATTAAAATAAGGTGTTACTTTCGCGTTTGATACAAACAACAACCGAAGCTTATTTCCTGCGTTATTGCTACAATCTGGGCTGCTGTCGGACTCCTGGGTGCGTCAACACAAGTCTCAAACCCCTCAACCAGGCAAGGTTTCTTCTGCAGCACAGATGGCTCAGTGAATAAATTGTAGCCACCTGTTCTGAAGCGGAGGACTAATTGAGCGCCACAGTGCGGACAAGCAAGGGAATCCTGTTGTGGGGGAAGGGGTAAGGGGGGGGCGGGCGGGTGGACTGAGACAACTGGGAGTTGAAGAGGGACTTTTCAATCTGAAGCCACCGAATGGGCTGGTTTATATTGAGATGCTATGTAAAAAATTGCTGGGTATCATGGGCTGATACTTGAAGAAAAGAAAAATAGTATTAAGGCAACAAGTATACACCATGAAGCAAAACAAAGAGAGAGAATGATATGGGGCTGAGTATCCTACGACATTGTATTTATATCATTAGCCCTGCCTATCTTTACCCGAACTGCAGCTGTCAGCAGCGCGTGACACCTACAAAGTGGAGGATTGAGATTGTTAAAAAGTCCTGTAGCTTAATGTTGTTGCAGAAAAAGTGTGCTGTTTATTTTTTTAGTTACTGAATCAACTCAGCAGTTTAAAAAAACTCAACTAGTATAATGAAGAGTGGAGAATAATAAACACATTCAGCTGAAAAGAACTTTATACTAGTAAATAAATAAAAAGCTCCCGGATAGGTTTGGTTTTATTGATTACCATGAAAGGAAAACACCAGTTGGGCGTATGTCGGATCACCTTAGAAGACAAATACACTCAATTATTGTTTTTGAGGGGAGGGATCTTTGGGACTTCAACATTGTAGCATCAGGAGTGGACAACAGTGGTCAGGATATCCCTGTTCAGCACAGTGCTCCGCTTTGACGGAAGACACTGATTGACCCCTTGCTGAAGCAGGGATATCCGTGAAAACATTCTGTGTGGTGGCCCTGCGGACTGGAGTTGACCACTCTGTTTTAGTGATTGTGGAGGTTTAATACAGCCCTCCATGCACGTAAAAGCTCGCTTTCAATAAATACACCCTTTAAACAAACAGGAAATAGGACATTGAAACCCAGCCGTAAGCTTGACCTCTATTTCACAGTTGCGTGTGACGGTGAGATGCAACTGTTGTATACCACTCTTCACATGAGTCACTCTGGTATTTTCACCTTATCTGGGCCCTAATTGAGAGTCCATGACGCAGTTATACCACAAAATAGCTTATCAAAAAGATCTCTGTTACTGTGCTTGTTTTCATAGAGCAGCAGCAGCAGTTCAATCCGCACCTAAACTTGTCCAGTTACAATCTACACAGCGTTCCTAATTGTGATTGAAATGTTCCATAAAGTTCCAGTAAAAATTAGAATATAAAAGCAAAAACATTATTAGAGTGTGTGTGGTGTGTGTGTGGTGTGTGTGTGGTGTGTGCGGTGTGTGTGGTGTGTGTGCTGTTGTGTGTGTGTGTGTGGTGTGGTGTGTGTGGGTGTGTGTTGTGCGTGTGTGTGTGTATACGAATTACACACTGTATTTGGCGGTGTATTCCATAAGGCGCCTTCCGGATCTTAGGAAGACACTGTATGCCCATTTTGGGGAATAGTTTGTGAAGGTCTTTCTGCGTGGGGGGGTTTTGTCCTAGGAAATCGCACCGCTAGTAAATGGGCCACAGTTGCTGGAGTCGTGTGGCCAATAATCCTTCATGGACAAACCAGAACATAACGTAAGCACACAAAAACATGAAGTCAAAGGAAGTGTATTAAACACAATACAAAATACCCAATCAGCCGACGTCATGTCATCCTATCCCGGCCCTCCTCGAGGACCACAGCCGTAATCATCGTTTCTGGATCGGTGGTTTAGGTAGATAATGGATCTGGGAAGTGTACAGTCAAATTGCTAATAAGGTTCGCATTATCACTTTTGGCATAGGGACAAACTTCCATATTAAGGCTTCAGTGTGCTGGAAGGCCGTTGCTTTGCCGAGGGACCCACGTAGTTAAGCACAGAGAGACTTAGCCACCACTCGCATTTGGCAACCGAGTAAAGTTCCTTTATATGCAGCAAAGTACGCTCGCGGCTCTGAACATGAGGCACTGTTTTTTTAAGTTTTGCTGAAAGCTTACTTTGCGCGCCATGCAGGCCCATCGAAAATCTATTAAATACGATGAGGATCCCATAGTCCATATGCATTGTGTACAGTTACATTCTAGGATCTAATATGTAATTGATGTCTTTCATTTACAAGCCACAGCCCTTGAGCAACTTCTGTTACACTAACGTAAAAAGTTCTTAAACCAAGAATAGAAAAACAAGCTAGGCTTAACCAAAATGCAATAGAAAAAGGTTATTTAATCCACGTTGTGGGACAGAATCATAGTTTGCACCACAGGTGGCTTTCTAGATGCTTATTAAGTGAATGCCCAGTAAACCGTGGAATAACGGTCTTCAAGGGGTATAAAAACAATTATTCAAGTGTTCAGCTTGCAACCGCCATTCATCAGGAATGATTGGTGGTTCACGTTGAAGCTAGTTATTAATATAGCCTCTTCAGTGCCATAGGATTGCAGTGGTACACAGAATATGCTACCTGCTCTGTTATTTAAAAACCTATCATGCAGACAGTATAAAAACTTTGCAGAAAAATGCTCTTTTTTTAAAGGAAGAAATAAGTCACGAAGAGTAAAGTCAGTATATCAGAACGTTGGGTGACCACAGATATACTCAGTTAACACCATAAAATAAAAAGTCGTTTTGTAACCCTACCCTCATGAAGTGCAGCCAAGAAATTCATAAATTGTCCTTGTACAGCAAATAAAAATATCACTGTGAGCACATTCACAAGTCTGACAGGTCCGGCAACCCCGCACTTTCCCAATGTATCTTGTTAGCATACTACACATGCAGCAAGGGATTTCGGGTTATTGACTGCCCAAATGGAACAAAGGTGTCACCGTTTTTGCTTTTGTCATAAATTGCGCCTTGAACTTGAAACCTTTCCTAGGAAGTTCACCACCCTTATCATTAAACCAGATAGAATCCCCCCAACACATTTAGCCTTAGAGGAAATCTGTGCTGCCAGGGAGAAGCCAGTGTACTGCGACTGTCCCACAAGATCCATCCTCATAATTTCTATGGGAAGTGCTATACCACTTTCATCTTCGTTGCAAATGCCAAACCACTTTTGATTCCATGATTCCGTGAATATCATCCTTATTCTGCATCTGTTATTTTTTTTTCCAGAGATGTGCAGTGATCCTAATGTGTGTGTGCATGGAAGTGCTTTTTGGGACGTGATAGTAACCGAGAGCACCGTTGATCGTAGATTAGAAGTCCTTAAAATAACCTGTTTAACTTATATAGTTACCCGACCGTTTTCATACAGGCTTGACTTTAGGGGAAACGTACTAGAAGGGATTCCAAGTCAGTTAGATGTCCTGTACGCTGGATACTTTATCAAAGATTAGAGCGCAAACTCGCACACCAAATGTACGTTCTGCCACACAAGTGTGTACCACAGAGATAGCCAAATGGTTGAACGTGATTCCATATGAAGATTAAAGTTACCTTTGCTTAGCGTAGAGATGGACGAAGACGGACCACAGCCAACCATATGCAGGATCTTGGGGCCCAATCAATGCCAAGAAGGCATACAGCAGATATATTTCACCTATAGTGGAACACATCTGTTGTAACTTTCTAGGTTTTTAGTAAATGACAAGCTTGGATAGAGAGATTTCAGGGCATTCCTAAAGCACTTACCCATTGTACTCCTCTCTTTTTTTCTTTTTCTTACAGGGATGGAAGCAGGATTGTCCCGCCAAATTAAGTTGTAAAATTCAGCTCGGGTAAACCTGATTCCCGGAAGGCATAATGTGAAAGGTGGCGTATTACTTCCTTGTAGGTAAAATCTCTGCGTCACGCAGGCCAATGGGAAGATCGAACGGTGACTAGTTATAATGGGATAAAACGCAAGTGGTCACGGTCACGGCAAAATAAAGTTTATTTAAAAGAAGTAAGTTGGGATCCAGTAGGTGGGGTACGTCTTTTTTTGTACCTGCCCAATCTGGGGGCGCTCGGTATTGCTTTTAAAATTGAGGGATAGTAAGGACCATTAAAAAACGTGTCATTGTAATGTTGTTGTTTTTGTACTATAGTTATGTTATATATATGTTGTTTTTACTTCAATAGTTTTATGGGGGCAATCTCTACTTACCTTTAAAGATGAGAGCTGCCGTGGTCATTTCGGTCACTATGTCTATTGATCGGCGAACTTGGCTACATCTTAGATCTGGGGAATGAATGGGTGCTATAGGAACAAACATGCTTGTTAAAAATATACAAGAAAATTGGTTCTTCAAAGTTGTTGTTTTTTTAAACAGAAATGCTTTAAAAGTATTTTTCTTATAAGAAATGATTATTAAAAAAACCACACATGCAGGATATTGCGGACCTGCAGCTGCAAACAGAAGTTATCTTATGTCCTTGAAAGTTACAGTTATGAGATTGGAGCAGAGGAGATTGCCTCACGTTTTCTTTTTCCTTTCGATGACCAAGTCATCGGAGGAGGTTCTGTGACTGCGGCGATGCTGAAGCTTGGAGGAAGGGCTACTGCAGAAGCACGCCTTACCGGCACTGAGATGATGGGCCGAGGTAAATTGAACCTCATATTTGGGTTCTAAAGATTATTAGAAGGTGTGAAGCTTCAGCAAGACGCAATTCAGGAAGAACTCGCTCAGGGCCCAGAGACACCACCGCCTTCTGTGTTATTGTCTTACTATGCGAACTTAAGTTACACACGTTTAGACTCAAAGCTAACAGACGCAGTGCTATGGGCTTCTGTTAGCGTAACTAGCCCGTATGGCTTACTAGAACGACGTTAGTGTATGATATGCCAAAGAAAGTGTATTCACAAAAAAAAACGAACAAAAAACAGAGCTCTGTATATAGTTGACTCTGGGGGTGGTTTAAGTAAAGGTAGTAGTGTAAGAGCTAAAACTTGGAGTTACCCGCATCTTGGCCCTGAATAGGGATCTACCGTGTTCTGGATCGAGTGCAACACCAGGGAGGTATGATTTAATAACTTGTGTTATTCCAGAGAGATACTTAGCCGTACCTCGGTGCGGGACTATGCAGCAAGGGAACTGTGTGCATAAACGTAAGGGCGGCGTTTAAATGGTCCTGCGTGTTCACGCAGGCAATAGAGGGGGGGGGACAGCAGGGATGTATCGGTGTAAGGCGTATAGTGGCCGTGTGACCGGAACTTAATCAACAGAGATACCGGATACACCCTACCTGGTACGAAGGCGGTATTCCGAGAGGAAATTTATGGGGTTCAGTCCAGGAGGGACCCACTGCTTCAACCCTCTACTAATAATGTTGATGTTTAAGGGGTCTTGCTGGGAAGTAAGGCCACCGTCACATAAGAGGGTTAACGCATGTTATTTGAAGCTAAAGCAGTCAGTGCTAATTAAATGGAAATTAAGCAGTGTAATGAGAGCCCAAGGGACGTTTAAGTTACAATTTTATTAGCTTTGGTTCACATCAGGGACTCATTGTGATAACGGCCTTAAGAGACTTGAGTTAGCAAGTGTGTTTGTCGTCTGGGTTCTGGATCTTAACTCGCAATGTACTTGTCATTCCTCGATAGTGTTTTCGACGCGCGGATTGATATGTGACATGCGTAGAAGTAGAGATCCTGGAGCTACTTGGCAAAAAAATCACTACATACGATTTAAAACGAAAATCTAAAAGTATCTCAATCTGTGCATTTCTTTTGATGATAATGGGATGTAATCAAAAATTGTCGATCTTCAGTTTGCAAATTATCAACACTTTTAATTTCTGATCATGACCAAACGCAAAGGAACAGAACAATTGCGTACAATGAAGCAAGGCCACGGAACTTGGGCCCGCGTCCAGGATTGAAGCTGCGCGCTCGTGCTAGCGCGATCAAACACATTGC
>WSYH01010284.1:0-23650 GCA_036426205.1 Ascaphus truei | reverse complement strand
TTAACGGCTCATGCAGAGGTGCCGAGCAGACGCACGCGACGTCATGACACCAGGCCTGCCCTCTGCGTGCGCTTTGCCCTGCCGTGTGTGTGCGGTGTCCTGCCCTCTGCATGCGCTTTGCCCTGCCGTGTGTGTGCGGTGTCCTGCCCTCTGCGTGCGCTTTGCCCTGCCGTGTGTGTGCGGTGTCCTGCCCTCTGCATGCGCTTTAACCTGCCCTCTGCGTGCACTGCACCCTGCCCTCTGCGTGCGCTTTGCCCTGCCGTCTGCGTGCGCTGCGTCCTGCCCTCTGGGTGCGCTGCGCAAGCTCTTTGCTTCCTTTTGGCGTACTCTGTGCCTCATTTGAATAAGGCACAGAGTAGCCTAAAGGAAGCAAGGAAGCATTTCTCTTTGCCCGCTGTGTGACTGCTCTGTGCCCGTACTTTGCCCTCTTAGTACCAGCTCTCTGTGCCTCTTCTTTGTTTGCTGTGTTTCTAATCTGTGCCTGCGCCATGTGGCTGTTTGCCGGCTTTGTGTCTGTCCACAGAATGCTCACGTGCCCCTCTCTCTCCGCAGCGTACTCCGCCCCCAGCACGCCGCCCGCTAACCGACCCTTTGTGGGGCTTGGGCCCCGGGACCCAGGGAGCATATATCAGGCACAGGTGAGAAGGGGAGGGACGCGGGCACCATATGTCTGAGGTCTCACCCTGGCACCCACCCCAACACAGGGAGGGGAAGGATTAATGAACCCCTTCTCTGCCAGAGGGGCCTCCAACACATTGCAAAGCAGTGAAAGGGTTAAGTTTATATAACTTTTCTTGAACCTTTTCACTGCCTGGTGGCATAAACATGTATGAATATTAATGGCCGTGTTTAGTTAGTCCTCGCTCCTTGCTAATGAACACGGTGAGGGGGTTGGTGACCTGGCTTCTGAGGTCCTCAGTGTCATATATCCTGTGAGGTGCAGCAGTAAATAATTAAGAAGCTATACAGTGGGGCACGCCCCCTTTCGTGGCGCTGGACGCTTGTCAGCTTTCCATTGGCTGGCGTGATGGGGTATCGAGGACGGCCAGTAGGGCTCTGGCTCCACCCACCCCCCTTTGCCAATCGCAGCATGGCACCCACAAGCTGGGGCTCCCCTCTTAAAGAAGCAGGTGGATGGGTCACCTGTTAAAGGGACTGCAGAGCATTGCAGCGTGCGGGCAGAGAGGGTCCCTGCAGAGCATTGCAGGGCACAGTCCTCTTTACACAAGCTGGTACCTGCCCTGCAGAACATAGTGTTTGTAGAAGGTTCTCTGCAGATCATTGCACACAGAGGACGGGGTTCATGGAAACCACACTGCAGAGAACATATATACACATATATGTACACACACACACACACACACACACACACACACACACACACACACAGGTATGTACATATATACACAGATATGTACACACACACACACACACACCAGATAGATATATATATATATATATATAAACACATATTGTACACCACACACACACACATATAGATATATAGATATATACAAAAATATGTGACACACACACACACACACATATATAGATATATATAGATCATATATACACGAAGTACACACAACACACCACATATATATATATATAAATATAGGTACACACACACACACACATATATATATATATATATATATATATATATAGAGGTATTTGTACCGTGTTAGCCTAGTTTAATAATCAAAAAAGAATAGACGATACCGTTCTATGGCTAATGAAATGCTTTTATTTGTGTGTGTGTGTGTGTGTGTGTTTGTGTGTGTGTGTGTGTGTATATATATATATGCACTGAGTGCTCATTTGCATGTCATTTCAAGACTAAATGGAATGTTGTTGAGTTTAGTGAAGAAATGATGAAGGCCTCACTGAGCTCAAAAGCAGACCTCTGCTACAGGAGTTACAGATAATGGAGGAATCAGGGAGTGGGCTTCATCGTTAACAAGACATGGAGAAGGAAGAAGGAAGATGGGATGGAGCGCATTTGGAAGAAACAATACAATCTTTTAGGGGAACTTTCCACTCTACCTCAACAGGCAAGTGTTCAACTAATGTATCCTGCCCGCGCTCACGTGTGGATATGAAACGTGGACCCTAAATACGAATATAATTCAGAACCTTCAGACAACTCAAAGAAGTATGGAGTGTTGTATGCTGGGTATTACCCGCAGAAATAGGAAAAATAATGAATGGATTCGGAAGCAAACAGAAGTCTGAGACTTCATCGCAAGGGTGGAGAAAGTAAAATGGCAGCGAGCCAGATATAGCGCACAAAGAAAATGACGTTGGACAAAAATGGTATTCAACTGGATTCCAAGGGATATCAAAAGGCCATAACGACGATCAAAAGTAACATGGGAGGATTAAATCAGAAAACTTATGAAGCAACAGAGTGAAGAGAGGTTTGTAACTGCAGTGCCTGAACGGTCAGTGGGGAGACCTTATACCAGCAGTGGATCAAGAACGGAGAAGAAGACATGGCACATCAGGTAAGTGAAAATCTAAAAAGCTGTACTGAAAACATACAAAAAGAATCCAAAATTTTGGGGCCAACTCAAGGCCCCTTCAGGTGTACATGTGAAGACAAACATTGTCATCTTTATATAGTTCATAACCCGGAAGTGAACCCAACTGGGAAAAGACAAAAGTCTGCAAAGCCAAAGGCCACGCTACTCACCGACGGTTGCTACGCAACCAACCTAAACAACTCTGTGACACGGTTAGTGCTCTAAATATAAATCATGTAAGCCTAGGGTGGCTGGCAGCCGAGCAGTAATAATAACTTTAGCAGCATCATAAGAAGCCACTGTTACGTAGAAAGAGAGACCTTATGCAGATACCTAAAAGTGTGTGTCTGTGTGTGTGTGTGTGTGTATATATATATATATATATACACACACAACTCAACCCCGTTATAGCGCGATCCGCTACAATGCGAATCTGCTTATAATGCGGGCTGAGCGTGGCTCCCGATTATTTATATATATAATTACTGTAGCACTCTCTGTAGGGTATAAATAAGGTTTTAATCCATCAAGCAAGCATAAGGGGGTTCAAATACAGAAAAAAAGGAAGCGATGTTCCGGACCTCCCAGTCTTTTATCAAGCTCCAGACACTCACTCGTCACTTTCAACGCAGTGGAAGAGAAAGACACAGTGGAATTAACAAGACTACAATCGGAGGCGCCAACTACCGCGTAGAGGTGAAGTCTCGCGAGACCATGTGATGCGGAAGTGTGCGGCTGCACACAGAGTGAGCGTTTGGATGGAGTGTCGGAAAGTGGAGGACAGGTCCATTGGAAACTCCACATTCCCATCCAGGAAGTGGTACACACATGTGGGTCGCACACACACATGGAGAGAGCTCGGGTGCAGCTGCACATCTGGAGTAAGTCCAAAGGAGGGAGGATGTGTCCATCGCGGCTCCTTGTCACTACGTCAGGAAAGGGACTAATACACGAGATTGATTGATTCAATAGGAGTACCCTGGTGAGAACACTCTAATTTTATTAGGTACTGTTTGTATGCAAAATACTACTTAGGACACAGTTCCGACGTAAGAGGGCAATCTATGTGAGAGTTGAACCTCTTATATACTTACGGAATACTGTATCACTAGAATACAACGAAGTACACAAGTTTCCTGATAGTTGAAGATATCCTTGAGTGTGTACCTCGATGGGTTAACTGTCACGATGACACCAAACTTTTATCACACATTTATATTTCTGGGTACTTGATTAAACAGACAAGTTGCAAAATAAATTGTTGATTATTATTAATAGACAAACACACGACTCCTGCAGAATACACTTGAAAACAACATTACTGGAATAAGGGAACGAAAGAAAATTGTCCTTGGAACGAAAATAAATTGTCTTTTGCTTGCAAGCGCCAGAAATGCAACCTTGGTTTTAAAAGTCTGTGGTTATGTTGTGTTAACCCCTTCACTCCTGGACTGGTTGCTGCGTGCTGGAACAAAGTCTGACAATCTTTACATCATGGATCAAAATTCAGGAATCACACTGGGGATACCTGGGGAGCACAGTTTAGACTACCCAAAGCTATCTTTAACATGTGGATCCAAAAAAACCACGAATAGGCAAGTTACCCACAGTTCATAAGACCGGTCAAAAGGGCCGTCCGTGCAGAGGCGCATGGGTCAGGTTGACGCCCATGCCACTGCATATCTGGGCTACTCCATAACTTGGTGCCGCTCCGTCTGATTTATGACCAATAAATGTCAATAGACTGGCCTCTGTGATACCTCAGAATGCCGGCCGTGTATAACTTATGGGATCTGGGTCTTTTCATAACTGACACCCTTTTAGACAGGGAGACTCTAATCTGTGAGACCCCGTTTGAGGCTCCGTCATAAAAATACCTACAGCTCATTGAAATGCCGGTTTCTATACTGCCATCATGTGTCGGTGTAGAGGGTATGGCGAGCAATGCATTTTGTCTTTTCGCATGGGAGCCAGGGAATGGCTTGTAAATGGGGAACAAAAACGCCTGGGACAGGGCAACCACCGTAAGCATAGCAATCAGGTATTAACCCTTCCCCCCGTCACTGTAACCCTGCAAGAAAAAGCCCTTAAAGGAATACTGACCAATGCAGGATATTAATGGTATTCCAGGATTGACATCCTAAGGGAGTCAGTACAAAATATTAGAGCAACTATAAAAAAGTGCACAATGTGACAAGTGGACACAATATATTAAAAAAGTAATAACAATAATATACCCCACAGAAAAAACAGTATACCGTGCAATTAATTGCTAAAAGCATCAAAGAATGAAAAAAAATAAAACCAAGATTATAATATGAAAAAGGGAGTATTTGAATGAAGATGCAGGTTTATTGGTAATAAAAAAATTGAATAATCAATTGTATGGAAAAGATAGAATACTTGGTGGAGGACTCTGGCAGCTTTTCGTTGGATGTACCACATCCACAGAGAGTCTATAGAGAGAAAAGAAAGCGCGCATCATGGGTTATAAAGCAGAAAACTATTTACTGCATCTCGAGTGGTGCGAATTGCACTTACACAATTGGTAGATAAAAAGCATTGGAGAGAATAGTGGATAATCACCACCCAGGAACCAGGAATCAACCAGAAGATTGTCCATAGGATATCCCAGGAATAAGCGTCCGCACGGGCCGATCGCCAAACAGTATGCCACACAAGCCTGCAATTTTACCACCTTCATGGTACATCTCACTTTTTTTTTTTATAACTTTGGTTTTATTGATTTTTCATCATCAGAATAACATGTACAACTGAGTATCCGTAAGCATTGTACATACACTTGGTGTACTTTAACATTGTCCAAACCAGGTATGGGGAATAGGGGAACATAGGGAAATGAGGGGAGGGAAGGGAAGGAGGGAAGGGAAGGGTAGAGGAGGGGGGGGTGGGTGCGGTGCGGGGCTCGCTCCCAGCTGTTCTAATTATCGGGGAGCTGCTTGCTTGAAAGATCCAGTTCCTGACCCTCTGGGTGCTCTTGCCTGATCGGGGGTCTAGGTTACTCCTAATATCCTATCAAGAGTGCTCTTGTCCGTTTGTCCCTAGTGTCTCCAATTTAGGCATTTATCAAGGAAAACGCATCTACTACTATCAAAGCAGGATGGTATCTCTTTCGACTCCCGGGATGTCCGTCTGGGCCAACCAAGGCGTCCAGGTTTTTAGATAAATTTCGCACCGTGTCATTAACCAAACTTGTTAACGTCTCCATTGGCATACGAACCAAATTCTATTCCGAATCTTGGCAATTGGAGGAATGTCGGGTTGTTTCACAATGCTGCGATCTCGCACGAGTTGCTGTTGCGAAATAGGCAACCAGTCTATTCTTGCTTTAGTCCACCCTGGTGTCGGTCTATTAACAGGACCGCCACGGGTCCAAGGGAATTTTAAGGATAAAGATCCTCTCAAGCCAATTCTAATTTTTCGCCAAAGGGTCTAATCCTCGCAGGACCACAGCATGTGTAACAGGTCAGCTGTTGCTCCGCACTGTCTAGGGCATAGTGGAGAGTACCCTGGAACAAATTTAGATAATTTCATGGGAGTGTGATACCAGCGCATTAAAACTTTATATGCGTTTTCCCTTAATGTCGTGCAAATAGAGCTCTTAGCTGAAGCCATAATTATCTTAGCCCATTCCTCTGCCTCTAGCACATATCACTTTTGATGCAGTTTAGTATGCGTGATTGCTGTGTACACATTTGCCACTTTTTAGTGCTTGTGCGATTGGCTCTAATGCTGACTATTTTGTGTGTATGTATGTGTGTATATATAGACACACACACACTTCACTGTAAGTTTTTAATTTGCTATATGTATAATAAATGTGAACTATTTCTTTGACGTCCTGCCTTCTCTGCGCTCCTTTCTTTGTTCTATGACAACTTTTATATGGGGCATTGGATGGCTGAGCATGTTTGGAACAACGGTCGGCTTGGGTCGAGCCGATATACTATGGTCGCTATATCGATGACATTCTTATCATCTGGGATGGTAGTGAGGACGAGCTCATCCTTCCCCTTCCTGGTTTTGACCAAAATGACCTTGGGCTTAAGTTTACCTTTTCCACCCACCCCCTGACATAATCAGTGGATGAAAATCAGGTCATTCTTACTAAGGTACATTTTAAGGATGTAGCCATCAATAGTTACCGTCACACCGATAGTAATCACCATTCTAAATTGCTCAGGAACATTTCTCTCAGTCAATGTAATAGACTGAGGAGGAATTGTTCATCAGACCATTCATTTGCGGTCCAATCTCGACGTTTGAAGATTAACTTTGCCTAGAAGGGCTATAATAGTGGGTTTGTTGTATCATCTTTCAACAAAGTGAGGGCTTTGGATAGATCATTTGTTTTAGGAGAAATCTAAATCCAGAGCAAGTCGTTTGTGATTGTAGGATTTCTGGTTCTTTAAAATTAACACAAGAGAGGGAGCCGTGCACACCAATAAGAGATGCAAAAAAAGTTAGTGCAAGAGAATCATTTTAATGACTGGGCACAGTCATATCCATAGCATGCAACGTTTCGGTGCCTAGCACCACCCTGATGAAGGTGCTAGGCACTGAACGTTGGATGTTATGGATATGACTTTGCCCCGTCATTAAAATGATTCTCTTGCACTAACTTTTTTTGCATCTCTTAGTGGTGTGCACGACTCCCTCTCTTGTATTATATGCAGTTACCCCGACTAGGTCCTTTGCCTGTAGCACCCAATTTCTTTTTGTTTCTTATTATTTGTCCTCATATATTTGGGGCATCCCAATTTGCATAGATCCTGATTTCTTTGTGTTTAGCTATTTCTTCTAAAATTGAGAAACCCGCCCATCAATCCATCAAATTTATGACCAAGTACAACTGTTATTCAAATAAAATCACTAAAGTTCTTAATAAAAATTGGAACGTTCTACTTTATGATCCACACTTAGGCCATTCACTTAATAGACCTGCCAATGTAGTTTTTCACAAGACCTCTGGCCCCTAGTAGGCTGAGAGCATCTAGGAGCTCTAGCTTGGCCCCAGCTGTGGCTTGCTATGGGAATCACATACTGTATGTGGTAGGAATCGGTGCTTAACGTGTAAGCACATTGTTTTGAGTGATTCTTTTTCCTCGCGTTCCCAAGACACTATCTTCCCTGTCAAAAGCTCCATAAACTGCTCAAACACGCACGTGGTTTATCCACTTTCCTGTTCCTGTGGTACTCCGTTACATGGTGTTTATTGATTGGCCTATTGCATGTTAGCATCACGGGTTGCTTAGCCCCTTAGTACGGACCAATCAAATAACCCCTGCTGAAGTCATGTTCGTGACGAAATGCATAGGGTCGTCAACAGATGCGGAAGCAGTACTCTGAGCAGCTACACTGGGAGAGGTCAGACCTACTTTAAGTTCATTTGGCAGCAGCTAACTGTGGATTCAACGAGCAGACCATCTACAGGGACATACGTCTCCTGGAGGTTCCCTGGGTGTTTTCGCCACGGTCAAGTCATCTGCTGCTGCCACCCTCCAGCTGATATTCATCCCGTGTGCTGTTGCGGGCTGTTCTTGCAGAGATATAGCTCTAAAATGTGATTTTAAACTCTACCATTGTGAGTGCAAGTCCTAGAGGCTTTTTTATTTTCACTAAATTGTTTTATTATCAAGTTATGCTATGGAGCCTGCTTTTCTTGATAAACAAGAAGCGCTGTGTGCTGGGTGATAATGGTGAAAGGCGGGGTTGCAGACCTGTCTTAGACATGCAAATGAGCATACAGTAATATTTCCATTTGATATATATATATATATATATTAATAGATATATATATATATTATATATATATATTTAGCATACAGTGCTCCCACTGCAGCAAGGGATTCTGGGAAATGACATGCAAATGAGCACATAATGTGTCACCTTTTGCCTGGAAAATCCATATATATATATACAGTTCAACTCCCTTATAACGCTTTGCTTGGGGTCCAAAGAATCACATCGCGTTATAAGCGGATCGCGTTAGAAATAATGTACAATTATATGCATTGTACAATATAGTATTTAAGATAAAAATAATCGTGTTGTATAGTATTCATAAATACGAAAATTGGGAGCCACGCTTGCATTGCGTTATAAGCGGATTTGCGTTGTAACGGATCACTTTATAATGGGGTTGAGCTGTATGTATATATGTGTGTGTGTGTGTGTGTGTGTTTGTTTGTGTGTATATATATATATATATATATACACACACAAACACAAACTCTCCTTTCCCTGTCTCTTCCCCTTTACAATCTATTTTCATTTTCTCCCCAGTCCTGGTACCTGGGATAGCTGCCTGAATCATCACCCACCTGCCCCACCCCGGAGTCCGAGCTGACGGAGCAGGCTGACGTGAGACCAGAAGCTCAGCGCGGGTTCAAGATACCGGGGGGGTGGTGGGAACAATCTCCCCTGAAAACAAGGACAAAATCCATAAAGACAGGAAAAAAACAGAATCAATAAACAAGAAAGAGACATCTCGGGGAGGAGAGAATGAGAGAGAGGTCAGGATGGAAGAGAGGAGACGCCACATGAGGCTTTCCCCCTCTGGAAGACAGAGACCCCATCATATTATGGGGCCCTGAACTTTAAAATGGGAGGAGTGGGGCATTATGTTACACCCCCTCCACCCCCCTATGGCTTCTGCCCCTGCTTAAAAGACAATATATGCAAAACAATATAAATATATATTAATTTGGTTTTAATTCCCTTCTTGTAAAACCCCCTCCGTGCCAGAGGAGACTGCCATGTGTTGCTGCGCAATGTGCTGCAGGTCCGTCTGGCGCTGAAGGGGTTAAACAGCCAGCGAGGAGTAAGATGAAATGTTCCCCCTTTTTCTATGGCTTTTGAATATATTTTGTGTTTTTTTTTTTACATTGATTCCCCCTCTCCCCCCCCCCCCCCAAATAAGGTTGAACATGTTCTCGCAAAGGGTTCTGGGTAATCACCGCTTGGCAAGGGGTGGGGTTGGTTGGTCCGTAGGCCGTAATCAGTTGTAAGACAGCAGAGTTTTTGCTCTATTTGCACTGTGGAGGATTGTGGGAAGGGCAGGGGTGCATTGTGGGGGTTGCAGCTCCAGGCCCCTTAAACCCTCCAGGCCTTATGGGTAACTGCAGAAAAGAGTGGGATCTATTAACCCTGCGTTTGGACCCACTTGCTGTCTAATTCTGGCAGCAAAGAGGTTGAAGGGTGATGTGAGGGGACACTTTACCCTTTCAGTGCTGGGTCCTCAAAGCACTTATACAGAATTAATGATGTAGACGCTATAGAACTTTTAAACACCACACTGTGTTTATGTGTGTGTGACATTGACAGACTGAGGGAGTCCCTCATCCTGTGTGTGTGTGTGACACTGATAGACTGAGGGAGCCCCGTGTGTGTGTGTGTGTGTGTGTGTGTGTGTGTGTGTGTGTGTGTGTGTGACACTGATAGACTGAGGGGCCCCTCTCCTGTGTGTGTGACACTGTCAGACTGAGGGACCCCTCATCCTGTGTGTGTGACACTGTCAGACTGAGAGATCAGGTGTGTATGTGAGGGTCACTGACAGACTGAGGAGCCCCTCTCCTGTGTGTGTGACACTGTCAGACTGAGGGGGGCTCTCATCCTGTGTGTGTGACACTGTCAGACTGAGGGGGCCCCTCTCTTGTGTATGTGACACTGACAGACGGGGGAGCCCCTCTCCTGTGTGTGTGACACTGACAGACTGAGGAGCCCATCTCCTGTGTGTGTGACACTGACAGACTGAGGGAGCGCCTCTCTCTGTGTGTGACACTGACAGACTGAGGAGCCCCTCACCCTGCGTGTCCCTCAGGTCTCCTGAGAGTGAAAGGGGATAACTCTTACAGTTGTTTTTTTAGAATGTCAGAGATCAGCACTTTGGTGACACAAGTTTCAAACAGAAAATACCCTGCACTATTTTGCACAGCACATTTGGTACCTAGAAGCTCAGTACTGGAATAGCAGAGAGTGCTACAGTAACAGAGCTGTGTGTGTGTGAGGGGTCAGTACTGGAATAGCAGAGAGTGCTACAGCAACAGAGCTGTGTGTGTGTGAGGGGTCAGTACTGGAATAGCAGAGAAGCTGCAGTGACAGCCCTGTGTGTTTGATGGCAGAGGGTGCATCTGACATCACTCATTAAGTCTCAGCATCCACAGGTTCTCACCTCACCCCTTTTCTACTAAAGGGGCTGCAGAACATCGCTCTGCATGTTATATTTCTTTGCTATGCTCTGTGGACCCCTGCAGTAGTGAAGGAGTTAAAGGCAAGCTATGTATATCAACAGTGGCTGCTTCTGACCTGGGAGGGAATAAGAGAGAGTTCTGCCAGCGACAATGAGTTTGTGTGTATATGCACAGGTGTATTAAATACAGATATATATATGCACACACTACTCATATATATATATATATATATGTGTTACATACACATAAATATATACACTCATATATTAATACATATGTGAGTGAGGTGTGAGGTGTAATATGTATATATATATATATATATAATATATATATATGATATATAGTTCTGCTGGTCTCCCCACGTACGAGTTACCCAAAGAAGTGAAACAATCATACATCGAATGCAGAACATGAATGACCATAAATAGCAGAAAGCGATCGGCCGTCGGACTGTGGAACGTGCATGGTGCTTCATTCCCTAATCACACACAATCTGTGCTCATCCAATCAGCTTGTGGCTGAGGACATGCATGGCAGAATTAAATATGGCACTCAGGCTTTGGAGGGGGGGGGGATTTTTTGTTTTAGTTTTTTTTTATACATTTAACCCCTTCCCTCTCTGCTGCGTCTCACCCCCCTCCCCCCCCAACTCTTTTTCCACTGGCTTTAAAAGCCCTCAGTTTGAAGGGGTTGTAAAAGAGGAACAAAGCATATAGAGCGTTAACCCCTTAACCGCTGGGCCCCCTCGGCAGCGACAGGGTTCAAAGAAAAACGCGTTTAAAAAAAAAAAGACAAAAATAAATAAAAACCACACTAGAAATTAAAAAAAAACATTAAAAAAAGTATATATATATATATATATAGCATTAAATATGTACAAATGTTCTTTTTCCTTATTTGCACGAAATTTTCTACCACAGGATGTGCCTTGCCTTCTGACAGAGAATTACATAACCACTGCACAGTGTAAGCTGCATGCTCAGACTTTAATATACAGGAAACATGAGTCTTGTACAGACATTAAACAGTTAATGATTTGAGATTCCTTTATCATTTACTTTATCCGTTTCTTCTGTCCCCCCTCCCTGTGTTTTTTCTCCTGTGTTCTTGACACCCCCCCCCCCCCCCCCCCCACCCCAAGGAGGGAGCAGGCGGCTGTTAACCGTTTATGTGCTGGGAAGGGCCTGCAATGCTACCCCCATCTCCCCCCCCCCCTGGTTTTATAACGCCCGAATTAGACAATTTCTTCTTTTCAGGTAAAGAGAGAGAAGGGAGAGGGGAACGCAGGGTGCAGTGTTAGGTAGGGTTGCCCGGTTTCCATTATTGAACTGGACTGTCCTGTATTTGGACGCTCTCTGGCCATAGTGACCTGACCAGCTTGGGGGGGCCGCAGGATTTCCACGAGCAGGGCTGCTGCTACCTCAATCCTGATTAGCTGCTGCTGGGTAATGCAGCCAATCAAGAGTCCTTGGAGTGGGGCCAAGGAGAGGAGGAAACAGCATGGAGAGTAGAGAGGTGTGTGTGTGCGCGTGCGTGTCAAGCGCGTCGCACCTTTCACTATTGTGTCCAGTATTTTTGGAGAAGCCGCCTGGCAACCCTAGTTGGCAGCGGGCGAGTGGAGAGCAGGATGCTGTTAGCAGAGATGGGAGTGCAGTGTTGGCAGCGGGAGAGGGAGGGCGCATGGTGCAGAGTTTGTATAAACCATATTTTCACCCCCAAATACACTTCAGAGGGGCCAGCAATGTGCCAGGGGATTTGCATCCGAAGGGTTTAACCCCACATTACAGCACTGTGACCTATCGTACAGTATGTACCATTTCCCTCTGATACTATTACTCTGATGTTACTTTTCTTGGTTTAACCCTTTCAGTGCTCACAGGTTTGAAGCCCCTTGCACAGTGATGCATTGCAGGCTCCCGATTGTTTAACGACCAGCGAGGTTAACAGCCGAGTCAACTCCAGATCCCAAGGTCAGGATCATCCAGCCCTGGTTTTATATATTCCACCATTAGAATTCCATATACTGTACCTCCCCATAACTCCTCTTATTGCCCCATATAATCGCTCCTTATAGCTCCTCATTTTGCCCAATATAACCACTCCTTATAACTCCTCCTATTGCTCTATATAACCACTCCCTATAACTCCCCCTATTGCACCATATAACCGCTCCCTATAACCTCTCCCTATAACTCCTCCTTTTGCCCCATATAACCGCTCCCTTTAACTCCTCCTATTACACCATATAACCGCTCCCTATAACTCCTATTGCAACATATAACACCTGCCTATACATCCTATTTTGTCCATAAAACTCTGCATGTTCCCCATAACCGCTCTCTATAACTCCACTTATCGCTCCATATAACTTCTTCCAATAACTCCTCCTACTGCTACATATAACCGATCCTATAACTCCTACTGCTGCCTATAACTCCTCCTATTACTCCATATAACCGTCCCTGTAACGCAGTTGGAAAAAGTGCTCGACTTTTAAAATGCCGGCTTTTCCAGCCAATAAAAATCTATTCCAATGGAAGATATAAAACCAGGACTTTAGGATGTCCCGTCCTACCAGTCACCCCCAATCCCTACTTCCCTTGTAGATGGAAATACCTGTTGTTCCTTTTGTTTTGTTTTCGTCAGTTTTTTCGCTCGCGTCTTCCAAAGCCCCCTATAAAAAAAAATATGCAATTGTCCTGTCTGTCCCAAATCCAGCAGAAGGCAGCGTCTGTTTGCCAGGGGTTTTATTTAACAGGGGGAGAAAGAGGTTACACAAGGGGAAGGAGGTCTGATTTTGGGTGCTGGTTTCTGTATTAAATTAAATACCAAATGTAGGGGTACCCCTCTCCCCTATACCCTTTTTAGGGCTACTATTAACCCCGTTGTAGGCCCTTCTGGCAGCAGAGGGGTTAAGTAACGGGGTGATTCATTCTTTTTCGCCTTTGGATACATCGTTTCTAAGCTGTATAGTTTTTCATGAGTATAAATCTTTTCTTCTGTTTTTGGAGGGGGGTTGAAATGTACGTTACCCTATTTTTTTAAGAACGGACAATTGTTTTTTTGTAAGCGATCGAAGAAAATATGAAAAAAAATATATAAAAAAAATACAAACGTTTTTTCTTTATTTGAGAAATTGAGATTTTGTGTTGGCGTGTGTGTATATATGCGGTGTGTGCTGGGTGTATTTGTGTGTGTGTGTGTGTATATATATGCGGTGTGCATGCTGGGTGTATTTGTGTAATCGTCATGTAAATTGTGTGTATTTGTGTGTTTGTATATGTGAGTGTGTGATTTGTACATTTGTGTATGAGCTTTTTTTATATATGGATTTATGTGTATATGCATTTTGTAATGTTTTGTGTGTATATGCAATGTGTATTTGTGTGTATGTATTTGTCGATGTGAGCTGTGTATTTCTGCATATGTGGTGCGTGATCGGTGTATTTGTCTGTATATATAGTGTGTGATGTGTATGTGACCTGGGTTCCCCGATTGGCCCCTTACCTCCGCTGCCGCTCGGGAGAAGGGGGTTCCGCAGGGACTACAGCCCCCAGAAGGCCACAGGACTACCAGGCCTGGCCAATGAAGTGTAGAAGGCAAAGTCCAGGCACACGGTGTTCAATATAACAAATGTAATTCAGCAATTTTTTGTTATATTGAAGACCATGTGCCTGGACTTTGCCTTCTACATGTGATACCCTGGGGTTGTTGTAGGACTGTCCCTGATTGTCAGTGGGCACCAGCAGGTGATATGATGTCTATAGAAGTTTATTGTGTGCCAGATTGCCTCCTACTACTGGCCAATGAGTGACAGGATTAGGCAGTTGATACATTTGGAACTCTGAGGCTTGCTGGCAGTTGGAGCTAGGACACAGCTAGGGGAGGTTGTACAGGTGCAGGGGTCTGTGACCCTCTGCACTAGGCCAGAGATCCCCTAGGCCCCATCTCATCCAAAGCTTGTGGCTACTGTAAGGAAGGCCCCTTCAGTTAGGGATCCTGCCCCTTTAGTGGTTAGCCAGCTTAGGGCCACAGTAGTTTCATTTGAACTATTGCTGCAGCAGTCTGGGACCAGACTGCCAGAGAGTGAGCGACCATCATTGCAGAAGTCACTCCAGAGGGAGGCATCCCATCCAGCGGAGGATATCGTTGGATCGGCGCATCCCCTGCTTCTCGTTGTTAGCGCGCCTGGGTGTGGACACACTCGACAGGTACCGTTCGCCAAACGTGCACCAACACCGGTATAATAAGATACTGAAAAAATCCAGCACACCCTAATAATAGAATCAAAATCACTGGCAATTAACCAAAATAAGAACATTTAATTAGTGCACAAATGAAACAACAAACTAACAGTTCCACACCAAGAACACAAAATACACATAGGTAGGAACACATATGGGATGTATAGGAGGATAATAGGATAAAGGAAAAATAAAAGGGAAGGAGGGGAAAGGGGCAAAACAACATATAAGTGGGTCAAGAAGGGAGTATAGGGGGGCAACGTTTCGGGAATTAACCCTTCGTCAGGCCCATTCCCCTCAGTCCCAAAGGGACCACAGGGTACTTCCCTAGCCCCACAACCCACAGGAAACAGATATAAGCCCCAAATAAAAACAGTAGTAGAAAAATCCTCCACAAATTCTGAATACTCTGATAACAAATCAACATACAATATCCCAATGCTAAATAGCAAAACAAATCCACAGTACATACAGCCTTTGTATAGAGATAGTATGGGAGTACTAATATGTGATAAAGCAACCAAGCACTTAGCAAGTCAAAAACAGAATAAAGAGGATGCAGGATAAGGTATATGCAATAAGCAAATCAAACCAGACAGTCCTTAGCAATTTGTGCCTGCTCCTCACTCCAGAGAGTGTCTGTTTTTGATTACCGGTATAATAAGGCGCTGATCACGCCTAGAGGGGTGGGCATCTTTTGGGGACACTTATTGGGTGAAGTGACCAAGGACACCTCTGGTACTGTGGACACGGTGTGGGGGTACACGGTGGTGGGACTACGCCCTGCGCGGCGATGTATAGCTGTAACCATTAGTATTGCTATTGCATGTATGTGGTTTATGGTTATTGCTCACAGTAAAAGTTATCAGTGTTATTCTTATGATCTGTGGACTGTTATTAATAGTTCCTGCTCGGGGTTATCCCATCCAATTGGGATCCCGTGCGGGTGGAGGCGCTGCCACTCAGTATATTCGTTACCCCAGGCTCCCAGTAGCGGAGTCTCAGATCCCTGTGAGCCGACAGGTACCGCCAGCACCAGTAGACCCTTCACATTAGAGGGAAAGAGGGCTACATGTATGTGTGAATGCTGTGTGTGATCTGTGTGTATATATGTGGTCTTTGTATTTATTTGTGTGTATATATGTGGTCTATGTATTTATCTGTTGGTGGGTAGGATTAATGCAAATCCAGAATCCGGTGCTCAAAAGACCACCCACAAATAATACAGTGATGATATCGAGTTCAATCTTTACACAGCTATGCAGCAGCAGCAGCGGAGATCATGAGTCCATAAACGGATAGAGCAGCGTTGTATCCACACTGTGTGTGATCATGAAGCTGTGTGATTATATATGCAAGCCAAACCCCATTCACAAAGGAGGGAGACTGCCGCAGCTGTCCCGCAAGAGCAGAACTACCGATCCTGTCAATCCACACCAGATATGGAGGGGGTAAGCAGCCAAAACAACTGGCTTAGGACTAAAGCACAATAATGTTGAAGAACTCCCTGTTCTTACTATGCACTCTCCTCCCTCTAGACCCCCTCCCTCCCCCCAGCGAGACGACCACAACCAAGTGTCCAATTGCGTATATATGCGGTGTGTGATATCTTTGTATATGCGGTGTGTGATATCTTTGTATATGCGGTGTGTGATATCTTTGTATATGCGGTGTGTGATTTGTTTTCTGTGTAAATGCGGTGTGTTATCTGTGGATTTATTTCTGTGTGTATATGCGGTGTGTGTGTGTGTGTATGCGGTGTGTGATCTGTGGATGTATATGTGATGTGTGTGTTCCGTGGATGTATCTGTGTATATGCAGTGTGTGTTCCGTGGATGTATATGCAGTGTGTTGCCGTAGGATGTATCTTGTATATAGCAGTGTGTGTTCCGTGGATGTATCTATGTTATGCATGGTTTCCTGTGGATGTATCTGTGTAGAGTGTGTGTTCCGTGGTGTTATTTGGTATATGTTCCGTGATGTATCTGTGTTATGCGTTGTTTTGTGTTCCGTGGTCTGTGATTATATGTAATGTGTGATACCGTGGATTGTATCTTGTGATATGCAGTGTGTTTCCTGGATGTATCTGTGTATATGCGGTGTGGTTGTGTTCCGTGGATGTTCTGTGTATATTCATGTTGTGTGTTCCGTTGATGTATCTTTGTTATATTCGTGTATGTGTTCCATTGATGTTCTGGTAATGCGGTAATGGTGTTCTGTGTATAGCGTGTGGTATCCGTGAGTGTATCTGTGTATGATCGGAGTTCCGTGGATGTATCGTGTATTTCTGGTTTTTGTGTAAGTTCCGTTATGTAATCTTTGTATATGTTTTGTGCCATTATGTTATTCATGTATGTCGGAGTTTTATTGAGGTTATGTTGTTCCGTGGATGTATCTGTGTATTTGAGGTGTTAATGTTTCGGTGGATTGTATCTTTGTAATGAGGTGTATGTGTTCCGTGGATGTTTCTGGGTTATAGGAGTACTGTTAGTATGTCATGTGGATGTATCTGGTATATCTATGGATGTGGATTATCTTGGTATATGGTGTATGTGTTCCGTTGATGTATCTGTTGTATTTGTGAGTTGTAATGTGTTCCGTGTATGTCTGTGTATATGAGTTGTTTGTGTTTCCGTGGATGTATCTGGGTATATGAGGTGTATTGTTCTGCATGGATGTACTGGGTATGATGGTGTATGTGTTCCGTTGTATGTTTCGTGAGGTATATGGGTTTATGTGTTCCGTGATGTACGGGATATGAGGTGATATGTGTTTCCGTG
Source organism: Ascaphus truei (assembly GCA_036426205.1). Lineage (NCBI taxonomy): Eukaryota > Metazoa > Chordata > Amphibia > Anura > Ascaphidae > Ascaphus > Ascaphus truei. Next base: position 5,888 of record WSYH01010284.1, on the reverse strand, counting down.
GATTTATCTGGGTATATGAGGTGTATGTGTTCCTGGATGTATCTGGGTTATGCCGTGGTGTTCCGTGGGTATCTTGTATGAGAGGTGTATGGTTCCGTGGATGTATCTGTGTATAGAGGTGTATTTGTCCATGGATGTATCTGGGTATGAATGCAGTGTGGTGTTTTCCATGGATATCTGGTAATCGTGTGTGTCCGTGGATGTATCTGTGTATATGCTCGTGTGTGGTTCCATGGTGTATCGTGTATAATGCTGTGTGTGTGTGTTTCTCGTGGCTGTATCGTGTTTTGTTCCGTGGATGTATCTGGGTATATGTTCCGTGGATCTATCGTGTATATGCATTGTAGTGTTCGCGTGGAGTGATCTTTGTGTATTTTTGAGGTGTTATAGTGTTTTCCGTGGATGTCTTTATCTGTGTATATGAGTGTATGTGTTACCGTGATGTATCTGGGTATATGAGGTGTAGGTTTTCCGTGGTGTATCGGGTATTGAGGTGTTAGTGTACCGTTGATGTATTGTATAGTTTGCAGTGGTAGTGTTCCGTGGTGTATCTGGGTATTGCGGGTGTATGTGTTCCGTGGATGTATCTGGTATATGAGGAGTGTGTGTCCGTGGATTTATCTGTGTATATGAGTTGTATGGTTGTTCCGTGAGTTAATCTGGTTTATGAGGTGGGGTGTTCCATGGCTGTATCTGTGTATATGTGTTTCCGGTGTGTTCTGGTTGTATGGTGTGTTCCGGGGCTGTATCTTGTATAGTTCCGGTGTATCTGTGATATGTTCGTGATTTGTTACTGTGTAATATGTTCCGTGGATGTATCTGTGTGCAATCTGTGTATGTATCTTTGTGCATATTCAGTGTGCACTGTGTGTATACAAGTACAGCTCAAAACATCCAGGGGGAGCTATGGGATAAGAGAAACAATATACATATAAGTGCAGACGTTATGTATTAAGTGAATTTATAAGCAGTATCTTGGCTCGTATGGTTGATTACTAACAGGAAGCAAGGTTTTTCAAAAGCAGTTGGCAAATCGGGTTGCCACCCTTGAAGATATCTGTGAGCTGTACCCCCCTAGCAGTTCTCCATCGGCGGTATGTGTATAGAGAGAGGAAGGTGCCTCCTACTACTGGCCAATAGATGTACGGTATTAGCAGTTGATACATTTGAACCTCTGGGAGCTTGCGGCCAGTTGGACTAAGGACCAGCTAGGTGAGGTTGTACAAGGTGCATTAGGTCGTTGACCTCTGCAACAGACCAATATCCCTTTGGTAATTTTCCCTAGGCCACCAGCGCTCCTCGAAGCTTGTGGACTCGTCAAGGAATGGCCCGCCTTCAGTTCGGGAATGCCTGCCCCTTAGTGGCTTACCAGCTTAGGCCCAGGTATTTCCTTGAACTATTGCTTGGCGAAGCATTGGACCAGACTGCCAGAGAGTGAGCGACCATCAGTTGCAGAAGTCACTCAAGGGAGGCATCGCCATCGCGAGGATTCGTTGGAATCGCGCATCCCTGCTTCTCTTTTAGGCTCCTGGGTGGTGGACACGATCAGGTACCGTGCCTCGCCACAACGTGCACCAACACCGTAGTAATAAGATAACTGAAAAATCCAGCACACCCTGAATAATAGAATCAACTCACTTGCATTAACCAAAAATATGACATTTATTATGCACGAATGAAACACACAAACTACAGTTCCACCGACCCAGAAACCAAATACACTATGAGGAACACATATGGGATTTATAGGATGGATAAGGATAAAGGAAGAATAAAAGGGAAGGAGTGGAGAAAGGCAAACAACATATAGTAGGGTCAATAAGGATTATAGAGGGCACGTGTTCGGGAACTTAACCTTCGTCAGGACCCTGATTCCCCTCAGTTCGCAGCAACGGGACCACAAGGGTACTTCCCAGACCCCACACCCACAGAGAAACTATATAGGCCCCGAAAATAAAATAGTAAAAATCCTCCACAAAGTCTGAATACACTCTGATAACAAATCCAACATACATATCCCAATGCTAAATAGCAAAACAAATCCACAGTACATACAGTACGTCCTTTGTACTAGATGAGGTATGGGAGTACCTACTATGTGGGAAAATTCATACCAGCACTTATGGCAATCAAAAACATAAAAAGAGGATGCAGGATTATGTATTGCAAATAAGCAAATCTAACCCAGACATCCTTAGCAATTTGTGCCTGCTCCTCACTCCAGAGAGTGTCTGTTTTTGATTAACGGTATATAGGCGCTGATACGCCTAAGGGGTGGGTCATCTTTTGTGGCCACTATTTGGGTTCGTGACCTAGGACAACCCTGTACCTAGTGGAACACGGGTGGGTTGAGTCACGGTTGTGGGACTAAGCCCTGCCGCCGGCGTGTAATAGCACGTAGCCCATTATGTATTGGCTATTTGCATGTATGTTGTGTTGAGGTTATTGGCTCCATGTAAATATGTGGTTCATTCTTTTGCGTTACAAATAGTTCCTCTGGTATCCCTCAAGGGATCGTGCGGTGGAGCGCTGTCCTAACTAACGATATATCGTTACCTCCAGCTCTGTCTCCCATTATGCGGAGTCCTGCAGATCTTGCGAGGCGTCCACTCGTAATTCTTCCCACTAGTCAGCACCAGTCGAGCACTTCCGACCACCATGCCCTTCAATATATAGGAGGGTACTATGTAATTGTGTAATCGTTTGTTATCTGTTGTGTATTTTGGTCTTTGTTATTTATTTTTTGTTATATGGTGGTCTATGTATTTAATCTTTGGTGTAGGATTGAATGCAAATCCAAAATCCGGTGCGTCAAAAACACCCACAAATAATACAAGATATATTCGTAGTTAGATCTTTAACAACCAGCTATGCAGGCAGCATTCAAGCGCGAGATTCATGAGTCCACTAAAACGATAGGATACGAGCGTTGTCATCCAGCACTATGTGTGATCATGAAGCTGTGTGTTATATATGCCAGCCAAACCCCTTCACAAAGGAAGGGAGACTTGCCGCAGCGTCCCGCAAAGCATGAACTTACCTCATCCTGTCATCCCACCCAGATATGAGGGTAAGCCAGCCAAAACAACTGCTTAGACTAAACACTAAGTTGAAGAACTCCCTGTTCTTACTAATGCACTCTCCTCCCTCTAGACCCCCCCTCTCCGGACCCCCCGCTAACGACCAAACAACCCAAGTTCCATTGCGTATATATGCGGGTGTGTGGATAGCTTTGGTAATAGCTTCTGTTGGGGGATATCTTTGTATATGCGTGTGTGATATCTTTGATATCGGTTGTGATTGTTTTCTGTGTAAGCGGTGTGTGTATCTGTGGATTTTATTGTTTTTGTGTATATGCGGTGTGTGTTGTGTGGGGTTCGGGTTGGTGATGCGTTGGGATGTTAGATGTGATGTGTGTGGTCCTGGATGTTATCTGTGTATATGCGTGGTTTTGCGTTGTAATCTATGTATATGCAGTGTGTGTCCGTGGATGTATATGCAGTTGTGTGTCCGTGGAGTATCTGTGTTTTAGCGAGTGTGTGTTCCGTGCGATGTATCTATGTTATTGGCATGGTTTTCCTGTGGATGTGATCTGTGTAAAGGAGTGTGTGTTCCGTGGTTTATTGGTATATGTTCCGTGTATGTAATCTGTGTCTATGCCGTTGTTTTAGTGTTCCGTGTGTTTCTGTGTAATTATATTGTAATAGATGTTTCCGTGGATGTTATCTTGTGTATATGCAGTGTGTGTTCCTGATTATCGTGTATATGCGGTGTTGTGTTGTGTCCGTGTGATGTACCTGTGTAATTCATGTTGTGTGTTCCGTTGATGTATCTTTGTATAGTTCGTGTATGTGTTTCCGCATTGATGTATCTGGTATATGCGGTGATGGTGTTCCGTTTTGTATAGCGTGTTAAGCATGTGTTCCGGTGATTATCTGTTTATCGATCGGATTGTTCCTGTATTGTATCGTGTGATATTCGTTGGTTGTTTGTTAGTTCCGTGTATGTAATCTGTGTAGTAAATATGTTTCCGTGCATATAATCTGTAATGCATTGTATGTGTTTCCGTGTCGAGTATGCTGTGTATTTTGAGGTTCATGTGTTCCTTGATGTATCTGTGTATTTGAGGTGTAATTGTTTCTTGGTGATTGTATCTTGTAATGAGTGTATGTTCCGTGGATCTCTGGGATAGAGTTATTCTGGGTGTATCTGGTATATTATGGATTGGTTTGTATATGGTGTATGTGTTGTAGTATCTGGGTATTTGAGTTGTAATTGTCGTGTATCGTTCGGTATATGAGTGTTTTGTTTTCCGTGGATGTACTTGGGTATTGAGGTGTATTGTTTCCTTGGATGTACTGAGGTATGAGGTGTATGTTTCCGTTAGAGTACTCGTGTATATGCGGTTAATGTGTTCTCTGATGTACTGGGGATATGCAGTGTTGATATGCTGTTTCCCGGATGATCTTGGGTATATGAGGTGTATGGTGTTCCGTGGATGTATCTGGGTTATGCCGTGAGGTTCCTTATGCTTGAGTTTGTCCGTGGATGTTATCAGGTATGAGGTGTGATGGTTTCCATGGATGTTCTGGTCTGCGTGTGGTTCCTGGATTGATCTGGTGTAGATGTGGTGTTCCGTGATGTATCTGTGTATCTGATGCGTGTGTGGTTCCAGCCATGTGATGTAATGCAGTTGTTTATGATATCTGTGTATGTGTGTGTTTCCGTGATGTATCGTGTATCAGTGTTGTTCCATGGTACTGGGATGTCGTGGTGTGGATGTGTTCCGTGGATTATCGTGTATGTGTTCCCGTGGATTGATCTGGTATATGTTTCCGTGGATATATCTTGTAGTATTGCAGTGTATTGTTCCGTGGATGTATCTGTGTTATTTGAGGTGTTGTGTTCCGGGATGTATCTGTGTATATGAGGTGTATGGTTCCGTGGATGTATCTGGGTATATGAGGTGTGTGTTGTTCCCGTGGGTGGTATCTGGGTAATCAGGTGTATGTGTTCCGTGGGATGTATCGTGGTATAATGATGTGTATTTTTTGTCCGTGATGTATCTGGGTATATTGTACTGTATGGTTTCCGTGATACTGGTGATATGCAGTGGGGGTCCGTGGAATGTATCTGTGTATATATGGTGTATGTGTTCTCGTGGGATGTATCTTGGTATATGAGGTGTAATTTGTTCCATGGGATGTATCTGTGTATATGCATGTTTGTTCCATGATTATCTGGGTATATGCGGTGTGTGTGTGTTCCGTGGCTTATCTGGTATATGTTCCGTGGCTTGTATCTGTGTATATTGTCCGTGGATGTATCTTGTTTATGTTCCTGGATTATCTGTGTGCATCTGGTATGTATCGTTTGTCATATTCAGTGTGCACTGTGGATAGTACAAGTACAGCCAAAACAATCCAGGGGGAGCATATGGGGGGTAAGGATAACAATATAGTCATATAAGTGCAGACGTTATGTATAAGTGAATTTATAAGCAATATCTTGGCTCGTATGTGTTGATCGTACTCACAGGAGCAAGGTTTTTTCAAAGCAGTTGGCAAATCGGGTTGCCACCCTTGAAGATATCTGTGAGCTGTACCCCCCTACGCAGTTCTCCAGGCTCGGTATGTGTATAGAGAGAGGAAGAGAACACATAGTGCGATCAGTAGAAATATTTATATAAGAAAACACAATAAAAATGCGCACTTACGAGTACAATGTTGCACAAAGATAAAAACATGTAATCACATAATGTGAATGGAGGATGTCCCCGAAACAGCCTCACGCCTCCTTCAGGTCAGTCTGCTGGCTCTGGAAGGTCCTTTCCTTCTGCTGGATATAGAATCCAATGTGGGTCTTTCTCTCTCGCTAATATAGACGGT